>SNQJ01S0083353.1:61189-90968 GCA_010110895.2 Picea sitchensis | reverse complement strand
TGTGTGCAACATCATATTACTCAAATTTGGTAGCTAAGCTCATCTTGTGGTCTTTAAAGTGATTTTCGAAGTGTGTGTGCAAAAAAATATGGGCACACTTTATGACTCAAATCACTTGAGGAATAAAGAACACCACTTATTTCAAAAAGTAGTATTTCAACCAAGTGAACTAAAACACAATTTTATCTAAAGCACGAAAGGAGAATGGACATTGTTTTTTATTTATACTTTAGTTGATGGTTACCCAAGAGAAGTGGTACATCACAACACGTGCAAACTTGGGTGTTTCACCAAAAATGCTTTAGGATCCCATGTGGCTTCCTCTTTTTGGAGGCACCTCCACTTGATCTTATACTTTGTGTTTTCCTTTTATAGATATTTCTAACCTTCACCTCTAGAATGCCCTTATTTATAACATGAGCTTATCTTCCTCATCTCTAGGGGAAATCTTTGTTGGGCTGACCACCTTACTACACAACTTATTAAATACACATAATAGACAATGGAGCCACCCTTGTTGGGAATGTCTAGTGCATAAGCAACCTCCACAACTTTTGTTGGCACTTTATATGAAATCCACATTGGTTTGGAGCTTGTTCTTACCATGTCATTAAAGAGTTATTTACTTGTATGGATTTAGAGAAACAAAAACCATATCTCCAACTACAAATTGTTTTTTTACAGTGAAGTTCAATGTATTATTTCTTCCAATTTACTACAAAGATATAAATTGGGTTATCTTTAAAAATGACAAATATGCTTTACATTTCCTATAAAATGTTAATTGTAATAAACACTAACATTTTAGATGACACAATTAATATACTCTAACACTTCATAACCATAAAATACCCCAAATAAAATCATCTAGCACTTCATAACCCTACAATACTCCAAATAAAATCATAACACTTCATAACCATAAAATACTCAAAATAAAATTATCTAACACTTCAAAACCATAAATACTCCAAATAAATTAAATCATTATACAAGTATTTTAATATTTTGCAAGATGCAACTACCTAATTCATTTACTTTGATTATCTCAAAAAAATCAACACTTCATAACCATAAAATACTCCAAATAAAATCATCTAACACTTCAAAACCATACAATACCCCAAATAAAATAATTATACAAGTGTTTTAATATTTTGCAAGATGCAACGACCTAATTCATTTACTTTGGTTATCTCCATATCTTTTGAGCCAATGAACCTATTTTTAGAAAGAAAAAATAAGTGAAATGCATAGAAATACATTTTGTTTAATTGATATGTAATCATAAGTTGAATTTATGATTAATAATAATAATTTAATTTTAAAATTTAGTATTTAAATTAATGTAATTATTAATAATATTTTAATTTTAAAGTTTAATTATTAAATTAATGTATGAATATTTTTGGATAGAAAAAATTTCATTTTTAGGGGTGGCTAAAGCAAGGGCATCATTTTTGATTTCTCATGATACCTAGAAACATTATTTGCTTGGGGTCTCAGGAACTCCACAAACAACTAAGTTGAGGTGCATTCTCTTTACCAGAGTCTTCGTCTTGTAATTGAAGTTGGAATTAGAACATTGATAGTTATTGGAGGTTCAAGTGTTATCGTCAACTTGATGATTTCAAAATCATTTCCTTTTGATAGAAAATTAACATCTATTATAACTCGAATCTGAAAGGAGAATCTTGAGACTCCAAAAGGTCTTGTGCCATACCTTAATCCTTATAGTTTATCAACATCTATTATAACTCGAATCCGGAAGGAGATCTTGAGAATCCTTATAGTTTATCAACATCTATTATAACTCGAATCCGGAAGGAGATATTGAGAATCCAAAAGGTCTTGTGTCGTACCTTAATCCTTATAGTTTGTAGTTTATTGGTTATGGAGACACGTCACATCATAATCAAACAACATATGTCATGGCACCTTGTCACTCGATCTCAAGTGAGGGACTAAGATATGAAAGGACCTGCCCTTCCACTGTTCGCATGCATGAAATAACTCCTCCTTATCTTCATCAACAATCCTATGTGATTTATCACGGGAAAGGTGGGATAGTGGAGTCTTGCGTGGGAGGTTCGAGCAACACAACTTGGAGGAAGGCTATTCTGAATTGGGGATTATTTCTAGTAGGGATTTCCTCGAGTCTTTGTTTTTTGTTATGGAATATTTACCCAACGTTTAGAGCTATTGTGAATGTTAAGCACATTGTTAATCCTCCGTTCTAGGTTCTGAAAAATTGTTGGGTGTTTAGTATCTTGGTTTTTATGCAATATTGGTATTTGTTTGGTGCTCACCATACTAGATATTTTGGCTCTAGTGTATGTGTTTTGTGTGCCCTAGCCCCCTTGCTATGTGGTGTTTGGTGTAGTGGACTTGACTCTCTTGTGCTTTGGAATCTAGATATTCCCAGGCTCTCTCTCTAGGTGGCAGTGTTTGTTCTCTAACCAACCTCAAGCTCTTGTTTTGGTCTGGTAGAGTGGTTCTTTTATGAGTAAATTTTTCCATGAATTATTTAGAGACTCACAAATAGGATTCTTAGGAGGCATGAGGAGTCCATTCAAAATATCCAAACATCACTCTTTTCTATGACTTCTAAAATTCATGAAAATGAGCAACAATACACCTTTGAGAATGCAATGATTATGACAACCTTAGTCCAACAAAAAAACCATGACAACCTTAGTCCAACAAAAGCTAGAAGCAAAATGCTCTAGCAATATTAGCAAATGATCTTATTATTCCGTATCCAAGTGAATTTAATGCAAAATTAAAGAGGAAGACAATATCTATCAAATGATAAAAAGATATGGATCTCCAACAACTAGGATTTACATCTCTGTATCATGAGAGAGGAAGAAGCCAACAAATTTTGTAAAACAATAAAAACCCTACCTTTTTTTTTTAAGACTTTATACTAACAGCAAAATTTAGAATATTATAATTATGGATATTTGTAATTTTTTTGTTTTTCACACACTTAGACTGGCTGGCCACTACATTGGGAAAATCACGCCAACCGTCTTTTTGTAACTCTCGCTGTTTAGCTCTGCTACAGGGTTTTTTTAATACTAAATTCTCCAGTCCCGGTTAATAAAAAGGGAAAAAAAAACATCTCCCGAAGCCATTTGACTAAGATTATCCAAAACCACGTATATTGATAATGATATTTATCAAATCCTATGGAATAATTTGTAACGATATGACTAGTAACGGAAATTGTTTCTCCCATTCCAGAAAAGACGCAACGCTGGAATGATTTATAGAGCACGGAGGCAGAAAATGCAGAGAAATCTGTCACGTTCCGTCGTTGATTTCTCTGCGTTCTGAAGCATTTGGTTCATTCCACCATACCCCTAAAAATGAAAAAAACATCGAATTTTATGCGAATTTTCTCATCAATTATTTGGCGGTGGAGCAAACATCTGAGCTTCAAGGTAATTGTTTGAAGGGTAAAGTTGGACTGCCAGTGTTTCAGAGCTTGAGAGAACCAAATTACATAAATTCCATTTTATCACCATGGAAAACTTCAATCTCTTCGACGAGCCGAAACCCATTTTCCCTGTTATTGAATATTCCGAACGCCAGAGCATAACGCCGGAAACTGTAATTTCGCCCCCTAATTCAGAGTAATTTGTTTCATTTCAAATGCCCGGGTTTTCAATTTAATGTTCCCAATAGCGGATTTTATTGTAAGAATTTATTCCCGCCTTTTTTTTTTGAATTGTTTTGAGGAATTGTGTATGCAGTTGAGTAAAATTATCAAGGGCGACTTAGAATACGATGCTCAGGGTTATACTATTATTGATTGCCGCTATAATTATGAGTATGAAGGCGGTCATATACAGGCAAGTTTGAGGGCATTACTCATTTTTCATTTTTCACTTATCTGTTTACCAGTAATTTATTTCAATTTTCCCCTTCATTATTTCAGGGAGCAATAAATATCAGCGACCCAGAGGACTTGGCAAATTATTTGGAAAATAACGTCCAAAATGGGAAATCTAGGGCCATTATTTTCCACTGTGAATATTCGTCCATCAGAGCACCTAATATGTGAGTAGCATTCATATTACCGATTTTACTGTCCTTTATTACTACTGTATTATAATTGATTCAGAAATCCTATTCTGCCATTATTTAGCATTATGTTTTCTTAGGGTTTTCAGGTTTTACCATTTAGCGGTCAGCGCTAAGGCATTATTTTTTCTTTTAGTAAAGGGTTTGTCTCAATTCTGGAAAACAAGCTTCATTTAGTTGAAAGTGCCAGGAGAGATTTCCTTGTATATATGTCTGTAGGTTTGTAATAGGAAAAAGGATAATGTCCAAAGTCTAATTTCAAAGAAAGAAGAAAAAAAATAAGAGCCAAAAACAAATCTTAGGGTTTTTTTGATCTCTTTGTGCTTAATAGATATGGTGTTAAGATGGATTTATGCTGCTGTATATTTTAACCTAGATCCATTTTAAACTGTATCAAGTATGTACAAGAGGGATATTAAGAGGGATCCAAAATATCCAAGTTTAAATCTCTTGCCGCTTAAAAGATCAGGCTTATGATCAATGTCCACGTCTAATGTTATTTTATTAGTATTACAGACATGATATGACAGGCATTGAGATCTCCCCAAATGGCTTCTTTGAGACAAATAAGCATACTGCCTTCTTCTTGATTGCTAAGTTATCATATATTATACTTGATGCTTTGGGCAGAATGCTACCAAGCAAATCTGTTAAACAAAGTCAAGCCAACTTTGATAGATTGCCTGCTCATTTTCCTTTTGCTAAAGTAGCTGATTTTCTATTTTAAAAACTGTCACTGATTACTCTGATCTAACATATATATATATAGAGAGAGAGAGATTTGCTTCTACTTCTTGGAAATTTGTTTTCTCCAAATTATTTCTGATTGAATTCTTAGAAGGGTCAACCTTGTTTGGGTCTATTGGCATTTTCAAATTCAAAATATTTCTGTTTGGCCTGATTTATAATCTTTTAAATGATCTTAAACAATATGGCTGCATTATGATGTTATCAAGCAGTTCTGTTTTTTATTTGTAAGAGGTAGGTCATCTATTCAAATTTCATATGCACATAAAATGTGCAACGCTCAGGCTGATTCCCAGTAATGTTCTGTCAAGTCTGGAGGTTTGACCAGTATCATGTCCCAATAAAACAAAACAAAACAGTCATGGATATAACTTGGTCCCTGGCCACTATATTCTATGCTATCATACTAGAGAGAGAAAAAAAGAGAGTATAGCTTGAGAGATAGAGGTGGACCAGAGTGAACTTGTGCTAATCATCATCACCTTCAAGGGAAATGGGCAGCTGGGAATTCTCTCCAGCCTGGCTGTCTTCAGTGTCCCTTGTCTCTTGGTGCTTCACGGTCCTCTGGAACATTCTCTGAACCCTGGATGGCATTTAGCAGGAAGTAATATTTGTTATTAAGCTGGTGCAGCTCCTCCAGAATATTACTTATAAGGGGGTTGCTTTTCTCCGAGGCTGAGTCCATGTGCTAAGTTCTCAGTTCTTTTGCGTGCCAGTAGAGGTTGAGGGTAGTGGATGATGGATGCCAATTCCTTATCTATTTGCTTGCTGCTAGTGGCAGCTCTGCGGCCTTGAACCTTCTCCTCCAGTCTTTCCAAGTTTTGAACTGTGGTGCTCTTGTGTCTACTTGCAAATTCCTGTGCCATGCAGAGTGCTTCCGAGTTACGGCCTCTTGTGTGTGTCTTTCTTTCTGTGTGACATCCCCATGAGCTCTGTACTTGAGTGGTCTGATTCTGCCTCTGTATCTGGGCGGGTCAGGCTCAACCCCATCCACATTCTCCTTCTGGTGCTCAATCCACGCCTCTCTATCCTCCCTGGAATCAGAGAACCATAATCACGCATGAGGTCTGTGCTGTCCTGAACTGTGTTTGCTGCATCATGTCCTGTCGAACCATCATCTTGAGCCATATTCCCTGCATCATTCCTTGCCAAACCTGGCTATTGCAGAGCGATCCCCTTTCACATATCCCTTGTCTCCTTGTATGAATGTTATACGTGCCTACTGCAGAGGATGGTCGGGTGTTAGTGCTGCCATCCACTGGAATAATTGGTGTGATGTCTCCCTATTAAAATAATGTAACTGCAAAGTGTATTCTTATTATTATTTGATATATTATTCATTGGATCAATCCCCATTGTGGATTGATCATGTCGGCTATTGTAAAAGGACCAAATCCCTTTTTGCGGATTGGTCATAATGTAATTGTAAAAGGCAAAAGAAGGATCATGCTCCGCTTATTGTGTGCGACCAAATCCTCTTTCGCGGATTGGTCATAATGTAAATTGTAAAAGGCAAAGAAGAAGTCGGCCTGCAATACATCAAAGAGGCCCCGGAAGAAAATAAAGGTGGTTATAACCACCCGCTGGAGAAGTCGGCCCCGCTAGTAGAAGAGACACTTCACACGCGCTTGTTGTATAACAAGGAGGCTACCAATTATCATCAACAACCACCGCTACCGATATATCGCTCTAACCACGACAGTAGCAACAGCTATATGCACATCCTCGTATGATCCGCATTAGCCTGACATCCCCGCTACCGGCCATCCATAACAAATGGAAGTTCACCGGCCTTCTCCTCAGAGAAAATTCTGACAAAATGCCGGTGTCCCGTGATTGCATTTCAAAGGATCCTGCATTGGCGCCATTACTATCTGGTCGTTCTCAAAACAACCATAACAAATGGCCAAACACACCCAGTGGCTCTTTTGAGTCAAGTCGAAGAGAGTATTCTTTCACAAGAGAGAAAAGTGAAAAACGTCACCGCTGTCGCATACGAAAATGTGGCAGCCTTTGTTGCGAGGCATTTCACCAAAAGCCATCTGTGAAAGTGCTACCCTCAAGGATCATTTCTAAGCACTTCAACACACCTTCGGTTGTATCTTCTGGCGCGAAACCCAAGCTCAATAAAAGCACCGCAGAAACCGTGAAAGTACCGGTTAATCGAAAGCGCCGTAAGTACCGCAGAAACGAAGCACCGTACCCAAAATCGGCAGATCAAGTTTGAGGGGGCAAAAGTCGGATTTTCGAACCGATCAGCACTGCTTATCACCATCGCGATTCATCCCCGATGAGAATTCAAAATTGAGTTTGAAAATTAGGGTTTCTCATGAAACCCCAGCTGCGCCGCGTTCTCGTGAACTGGCCGCAGGCGCATTTAGAAAATTCAGCCATAGCCAGGCCAGAAAATTCGCCAGCCAGAAATTTTGAAAATTCGCCTGTAACGCCCCCGAAGTTTTTAAGAGCTGGTAATGATTACCGCTACTACAAGATGGATCCACTACCTGCAATGCTATCTGAGAAATTGTAATCGAGCAGAGCTGAATAAACTTTAAAGAGTATTTTAGGAGAAGTGATCTCTTGCTTTATGATCCGGCGATTCAAGATCCAACATATCTTAAAGGAATGATGCAAATCCCATGTGATTATTCTGATATGCATCTATTTGTTATGACATTGTTTTGATTAGTGTTTTCGCATGTTAGCTATGACCATCATTCTAACCTTTGACTCAGATTTTGATCAAGGTATTAGATGGATTAAAAGTTGAGATCAGAACTTATCCCAGAACCCAACCTTTTTGTCAAGATAGTGTATTGTCTCAATATAGAAGACAAGTTGAAGAAAGTAATTGCCATCTTGAGTGAAGGAGACTCCTAAGAAAGCACCTGCCCCCGAGGATTGCTGGGCTCCAAGTTTGATTAATCAAGTTAATAGACCTAGCGGTACACATGACATGTTGATGACTATAGTTGAGAGTAAAGGCCTTTGTATAGTATCATACTTGATAGCATGTGAGCATATAGAGATAAATGCTTAACTTAATAATTTGTCTGATGCAACTAACACCTCCTCTAGGAAGAATCTCGCGTGTTAGTTCCGGTGTTGCCATGGAGGAATGTTTGACTACAACACCTGGCGAGTGTTGGACTCCTCATTTTCACAGACATTCTTTACCTTTAATCTGTTTCCTGCATTAAGTTGAATCGAGGCTCTAAAGGAGCTACCGTGATGATTGTTCGCGCTATTACTTTATATTATCAAAGGATATTACTCTTGTTCGGCCGCTTTGCTGACCTTGTTCCTGCGTCACGTGTAATAACCTCGAGAAGCAAAAAGGAAGGTTGTAGAAGGAAATGTGCTAAAGGATAAACCTTAAAAAGAAGCAATCATCATTGGAAAAGAAGAAGGTGGTTTGCGGTTGCCAAAGGTCACCGGTCGCCACAACCGCCTAATGAATCCAGCTGAACTTTGGCATAGGAGATTTGCTCACATCAACTACAAAGCGCCACCATACATATGCAAAGCTGGCCCAGGTTTACTGTAACTCCGTCGACCATAAAGGGCGAGCGCAATACGTGCACAAGGGAAGAAGTTCATCAAGAACTCTTCCCAATAGAGACAGCAAAAGCAATCCCGTCCACCCAGCGTACCGGCCGACGAATACCCCGTCCGCAATGCCCTCATGTTCAGCACGTACCAGCAAACGTGCTCGATACGTAATCTTTCCAAAGAAAGATTTCAAGATACTCACGCCGAGGCCGAGGAGAATATACTCGCAGAGTTTGTGAATCCTCAGACATTGCCAAGATTAAGAGGGAACTAACTACCCCTATAATCCCCAACAAAACCATAATGTACCGGGAAGAAAAGAACAGAACCATACTGGAAGTTCGGAAGACTATGATCCATGATCAAGATCTTCCTATGTGCTTATGGGCGTATAACAACAACACGCAAAATGATATGCGTAATTATCCCATAGCACTCTGCCTGCAGAGATGTTCACCGAAAGGTGCTCTATGCGCTTCAATCTCAAAAATACTACCTCCACATTTATCTGCTACAACGAAGAGAAGAGAAACAAGTCGGAACCTTCGTGAAAGAAGGGAATATTCATGGGATAATCGAGGTTTCAAGGCCTTCATGATTTATATACAAAGTCACCATCACATTGAGATCACCAGTGGATGACCTTTGATGAAGATACAACGCTAAATAAATCGAGAAAATGCCAGCCTGAAGAGATATATGAAGAGGAACACGTAATCCCGCAGAATCAGCAGCGGAGGAGGTTCCCAGAGTCATAGAATCATGAGGGAAGTCGTAGCTTTCCCTGATGAGGAAAATTCTAGAAGACCATGATATATTAGAAGTTCAAGAACCTCCTCGGATGATGATCATCCATAAAAGAAAGCCAGATTGGGTTAGAGAGCTTATTCAAGATGGAGAGAAGTACCTGTTCTCTGCTGGAACTACGAGATGCGGAAAAGAGACCTAAGCCATTATCTATTTATATGGCTTTGATGTGTATCTCTTAGAGAAGGAGAGTCAGTCATTCGAGGAAAGAAATGGGGCGATGCCATGATAGAGGAATACCAATCCAGTAATGGTATATTAGAACCAAGGCTGGAAGAAGTTCCCAAACCAAGAGTAGCATTTAAACCTCCAAAATGGCTCTTCAAAATGTTAACATGTCATTACGAAGCATTGAGAAGTATAGCAAGATTTGTCGTGCCGTGGCTTTCAAAAAGGAAGGCATTGACTATGAAGAGACATTCGCCTCAGCCGATACACTGACAAAACCATCGCTTCCAGCCTATGATAGCGGAAGTTTACACCATAATGGACGTGAAAGACAACTTTCCTAACAGGGTCATCGAAGAGGGAAGTATATAGAGCACCTTGGCGATTTGAAGTTGAAGCTGTGAAGTCTCACATGTTCATAGATTAAGAAATGAGGATTATCAGTAAAGCTCCTGAGCTTTGGTATGGTCAGATGCTGACGTAGCTTAGGCTTTACCAAAATTAAAGTAGACTCTAGCCTCTACTTCAAAGTCATGAACTATGAGCCGCATTATTACCGCTTATATGTGATGATTTATTCTTAACCGAGAAGAAGAAAAGCTTCATCATCATCAAAGAAGAGATTCCACTGAATTCGAAATGAAAGACCTTGGCCTACGCATTATTTCTTAGGTCTAGAGGTATGGCGAGTCCCTAAAGAATCTTCCTTAACTAGTGGAAGTACATGGTCGAAATCCTCAAGAGATTCAACATGTTGGAGTGCAAATCCATGAATACACCCATGGAAGCTTAAGTCAAGTCATCGCATTAATCGCCCAGGATTGATGCCACACCGCATTATTGCCAGATATTGGATCGGGCTGATACCGACACGGTAACACTGCATTCAACATTTGCCTTCGTTTCGCGGAACACCTTGAGTCGGGCTTCTCGTAGAACCCGTATTACGTTCACCCAGGGTGGTCGTAAAACATGCGATGAGGTACCCATGGGCACAATAGATTGTGGTCTCAAACATATGATGGAGATCATGATTTCACATTGAGTGGATATATACCGATGTATTAAGTAAGCTTCGCTAAGAAAAGCACTTCAGGGATGTCGTTTCGCTTTGGGATTACTATGATCTCGTGCAGGAGAGTAGGGAAGAATCTAGCATTGCTTCCTCAACACAAGCTGGCGTAGAACATATTGTCGTGATGTTCCGCCAGCCATGGGGCTTACATGAAATCGAAAGTTGTTGATCAATCTATTTGACTTAGAGATGAAAGCAACCATGATCCTATGTGACAAACTGGTAGCTACATAAAGATGACAGAGAATCCTATATTCCACGCCAGGTCGAAGCACACAGAGATCAGATATCATTACATCCGGGACATAGTGCAGAGGAGCCTTTGCAGTTCTCCCAATACATTAGCACGGATGAATAGGGTGTTGTTGGAGGTTGACTAAGCCTCTATCTCAGATAAAGCTCTGGAACACTTTGAGATAAACTCGTATAGTTCTGACCTTCCTCGAAGCGGGGAGTAGTTGTCGATGAGACATCTCTCTCGCCTCAATTCATAGCCAGCATGAAAGCAAGATGATTGATGCGATCAAACGTTTCAGCGATAGTCGCGGACGTAAAGCCACCAAGTATCCCGTCAACTATTGTCAGGATGCAAGCTGTGATCTATACCCGCTTCCACCGATGGCTGTAACGTAAAGCAAGATGATGATGAGACTAGCACCGAAGCCCAAATCGATAGCCGCGGACGAAAGCCGCAAATGGCAGTATCCCCGCTTCCCACCATGGTTGTGACGTAGCAGATCTATACCTTAAGCCCGAATTTGATGTTGGTACAGATGTGATGACGAAAACCGCAGTCATGACGATACCAGAACGTAGTGCCGCCTATTATCCTCCGCTATGACCTCGATTGTTGTGACGTAGCAGATGAGCATCTTGTTTCTCGCTTGACAAATGGACGAAAGCAAGATTACTACATATTATGAGATGAGACTAGAACCGGTATTTCTGGCCGATAGAAATGGACGCGGAAGCCGCCTAGTATTATTATGATGAGGCAGCCTCATGCCAGAGGAGTGATGATGATGATGTATCGGGGCTTTATAATTAATACATATTGAGCAAAGATGATGATTGCATTCCTTTGAGAAATGATCGATGTCGGGTTGGCGAAGAAAACTTCCGATGATTTATAGATATGCCTGCCAGCGTTCCAAGATGATATTGATGATGCTATCCTTCACCCAATTTGACGTCAAGTTTGATGATGTTGTCCCTCTCTCTCTCACTCGATGTCATAGAAGAATAATTCCTTCTTGTTAAGGGGAGGTTAAATAATGTAACTGTAAAAGTGTATTCTTATTCTATTTGATATATGTTCATTGGATCAATCCCATTGTGGATTGATCATGTTATATATTGTAATAGGGATTCAATCGTCATGGATTGGTCATAATGTAATTGTAAAAGGCAAGAAGAAGTCAGCCCCTATCATATCAAGAGGTCTCCGGAATATAATAGTTGTGGTTAGCCACCTAACAGAGAGTCGCTGAAGAGACACTTCACATCGCAAGGCCTTAGGCATTACAGGAGGCTAGCGTTTCACTTCTTAGACACACTTCACTGGCTCATTGAGAGACAAGTTTCAGAACTACAATTAGAGAAGGAGAGAGAGTGCATCTTTGGGAGAGGATCTTCTGTGGCTATTTGAGTTATCTCTATCAGCCGTACATCTATATTGGCAAAGTTTCACAGTTTTCTTTCCCTAGAGGGCTTCCCAGGATAAAATGCTGTGTTCCTTGTGATTGTGTATTTCTCAGTGATCTTGTATTATGCTATTGTTATCTATTGAAATGCAAAGAACTATAATAATGGCTTAAACATTAACACTCCCCTCCCTGGCACCCCCATTTGGGGACTATCAAGCAATTCTGTTAAATAAGTCAAGTCTCTGCATTATGATGCTATCAAGCAATTCTGTTAAACAAGACAAGTCAAGTTTGATAGATTCTGTCCATTTTTTTTTTGCTAAAGTAGATGCTGTTCTATTTTAAAAATTGTGCTACTGATTACTCTTGTCTAACCGATCTGGGATTTCCAATGCAATATATATATATATATATATATATATATGATTTTCTACTACTTGGAATCCTTTTTTGTCCAAAATTGTATATGATTCAACTCTTAGAAAGGGCAACCTAGTATGTCTCTATTGGCATTTTCAAATTCAAATTATTTCTCTTTTGTTCTGATATACAATCTGTTAAATGATCGTGCATAATATGGCTGCATTATGTCAGGTTTAGGCACATTCGAGATCTAGACAGGTTTAAACATTTAAGAACCTATCCAGAATTAGATTACCCTCATCTCTTCGTATTAGACGGCGGATACAGGGCCTTCTTTGTGCAGTATGCGGTAAGAATACTCTGCTTTTGCACCCAAATAGAAATATCACAGTTAATATGGTTCTGTTGATAGGATTTGACATGAATTGGACTACTGCATGATAGAAGTTAGAAGTTAATTGAAAAGTACTAGATTATTTGCAGGACCTATGTGAGCCAAAGGAGTATGTGAAGATGTCAGACAGTAGGTTTTGTGAAGAGTATAATTATGCCAAAGGGAAAGTTAAGAGTCGGAGCACCAGAGGGAAGAGGCAGTTGATCTTTTTCAACTTCCAACAATAGTTCTTCAGTCCTTTTATTTCTTTCTCATCTTTGGTTAATCCATTCTGGAATAATGCCAACTTAGTCATAGCATGAATGACTTAATATGACTCCCTTGAATACAAGGTTTGTTGCTTTCACACTATTGGGAGAGAAAGTGACATAAGGTGGCAATTGCCTTGCATATGACATGGATGTTCTACCAGACACAGCACTACTATTGGGAGAGAGTGACATAAGGTGGCAAATTGCCTTGCCTATGCAATGGATGTTCTACCAAACACAGCTCCCATCTCAGGACCCATTCTCTTTTAATATGCTCAAGATGTTCCTTTTAATTTCATATATTGTACTCATGGAATATTGTTATTCATTCAAGTTGGTTTGCATGTCAAGCAACATCATTATTTAAAGTTCTGATCTTGTTTATAAATTACACAGTTACATAGGACATGGAAAGATCAAGATGATACATGAACCTCTTGGAAAGTAATTACCTATCCTTTGGGTATGTACAAGGCTAAGAAGCCAAATAGATTCACTATTTATGAGTGTCATTAATCCGTGGGTCTAATGCAATGGAGACATGTTTGGATGGTTTCTGTTACTACATTGATTGATGATTGATGGTGTTGGTACCAAGATCCATATTTTCTTATGGAATACTGAGATGTTTTGGCTCTTTAAATTTTTAGGGTCTCATCCAGGTACACTGGGCTCAGGTTTATAGGGACAGTCCCTCGAACTAGACCCTAGATCTTCTCGGTAACAATAGGTGGGTTTCTCGATTCGTCTGATATAATTTTATAACTTGACCCTAAAATTTTATAACTTGACCCTAGATCTCCTCGGTAACAATAGGTGGGTCTCTCCATTCGTCTAATATATATATTTTTTATAAGTTCCATATTAATGCCATGCATAATGTTTAAACTTACTATATATCCTTGTCATAGGCATCCTCTCATTGGAGAGCATCTGGATTGTCTTTTTACTAAGCTTGGTACTGACCACTGCCCGGTAACATCTTCCAATTGAGCAAGACAAACTTGTGTAGCTAAATCTCTTAATTGTTTCAAAATAATATTTGTCCGTAATTGTCCACTTTCCTATTATGGTCATGCACTGTCATTACCCGTAACAGCTCGCAATTGAGCTTTACAAAGATGTGTAGCTGAAAAAACAACTCTCATCATTGTTTTGTTTTACTATAAACTTTGTCAATAATTCTCCACTTTCATATTATGGGTCATAAATTGTAAATCATAAATCCAATTTTATTATGGGTCATAAATTGTAAATCATGATTCCAATTCTAGTTTCTTATCTTTTATATATAAGATAAAAAAATTTAATTGAAAAATAAATTTAAAAATATATATAATTTTTTTTTCATATATTAGGTGGTAATTGTAAATAAGATTTTATAAAAAATGTAAAGGACATTTTATAAAAATAAAATTGCAAATATAAATAGCATTTTATACACAAGAAAAAAACTACTTTTACTCTAATTAATTGCCATGCTACTCAAAATTCCACAAATAAGTATATACACATTCACATTAATTCTACAGATAAGTATATACAAATTCACATTAATTCTCACATTTTATAAATAGAATTGTACAAATAAGTATATACAAATTCACATGTTCAAGTCTTCTCTAATTAATTGTCATGCTATTTAGAATTTTACAAATAAATATATACAGATTCACATGAATTAGTGGGTTGAGAAGCTTTTAGTTAATTGATCATTTACCATCATTTTTTTCCTACCACATGAAAAACAATATTTCTTCTCAATAACAAATATGGGAAGGAACAAAACAAACCACAAGTAGTACAAATCTATTCACTTGTAGACTGGCTAAAAGGATGGAACCATACCAAGTGTTTAAGAGTTTTAGCTCTACCACATAGAGAATATTTAGGTTGAGGGATACCTAGGCCTCCTAGATGGACTAGGCAAAAAATGCTTTCTTAGGTTTTACTAAAGTCTTCATAAATTGTGAAGTTAAGAGAATCATGTTGTTGTTTTGATTTGAGTCTCCATAACTTGTTCATATGAACATAAGATGGGTTTTTGGCATAGCCATTTATACCCATCACTAAAGAAAGTTGATGTTTTTTAGACACTAGACAATGTTGATGTTTTTTTTTAATAATTTAAAGGGACCACACAATGTCAAATTGTCATGTAGTGTAATAGAAGACCAATGTAAGGAATGCCCATTGAAATATTTTGAATCAAAAGACTTACCCTTTCAATTGAGAAAAGGTTTTTACAATGCGCCAAGCCTTCCAAATACTTTTTCTTAGAAAGGTTCCCTTTACTTTTTCCTTGGGCCAGAATAATAGAGTCAATAGATTGAGGTCAGGTTAAGACATTTCACTTTATGTTTTTTTGGCACAAAGTGCTTGGGCTTGTATATGTGTTTTGATGACTTCTATATTTTTGAGTCTTGTTGTATCTAGAACCCCAAAACTTAAACATTGGTATGACATAATCCCTTTTTTTAAAATTCATTTGAATTGGTCTAAATTCTTGGGGTGATTTGATTATATTTGTCATGCTCAAGTTGTACTTCACATTTGAATGGACAATCTTCGCTTCTTTTCTTTTGGAATTGTTTGAGCTTTGTTTGAAATTGATGCCATCATTATTCTTGTTGTTGTTGATATCATGATAATTATTTTTGGGAAGATATTTGTTTGTTATGATTGGAATATCATTGATTGGTTATTTGAATTTTACACCATTGCTTTGAGCAGAAGAGGATTTAGCTTGTAAACATTATTTTAATACCTTTGTCATGAAGTAATCTAATGTATAACTTGGTATATGGTGGACTTGTTATACAAGATTGTGGAATGATTTTTTCCTTCTCCCAGGATATAGGTCTTCAATTTTATTTGGGTCCCCGTTACATAATGTTGACACCAAGCATGCAAAATGTATGGCTTTGATAGATACCCAACAATGAGACATAATATTGGGTCATGCAATATGGAAACACAAAAGGACTTTGGCTTTGACCCATGAAATCTATTAAATCAGACTATGTATAAATTTTAAACGTGTAGTTATATTGATGGGAGTCAAGCCATGTGAGCTTAAATAAATGACCTTGTGTTGAAAATGTTGTACACTTACCACAATTCACTCAATGCCATGTAAATGTTAATGCTAGAAGAACTATGATTCCAAGGAGGGGAAGAGGAAAGAATGGAAGAAAATAATCCACTATTACAAAGTGTTAGATATTGTTTCCATCATGTGCATTAAATGAAGTTCATCCACCTCCTTTGACTTAGAAATCCAACCATGAATGCATGTAAAGGTTGGTGAGTAGGTCTATTTCACGTAGTTATGAAAGCATGTGCATAATATAATCAATTTGCAAAAGTGTAATGAGTCCTTCAATCTCCTACCTCATGGGAAATCATTTTCTCATTGTCAATGCTAATTCTCATTCTCACCATTCTCATGTTCATTCTCTCCACCACAAGTTCTCATGCTACGTTCTACATTGGTTACTTCTTATCCAAATCTAAAAATGACTAAAATTAGTGTTGCAAAGAGTGATTTGCAAAGCCTAGATGAATGATATGTAGGTTGATGAGCATAGAGGTTAGGCAAGTTAGAAGCCTTTCCCCATTGTTTATTGTTGCTTATTGGTTGCTTGAGAGCCAAGTTTTATTCTCCTAAGCTATTCTTTGAAGGAAATCAAATAATTGGGCTCTTTTTGAC
This sequence comes from Picea sitchensis, assembly GCA_010110895.2. Lineage (NCBI taxonomy): Eukaryota > Viridiplantae > Streptophyta > Pinopsida > Pinales > Pinaceae > Picea > Picea sitchensis. The sequence continues at coordinate 74,161 of SNQJ01S0083353.1, read as the reverse complement.
TACATTTAAGAGCAGTGGAGGGGAAGGAGATTTTTGAGGGATTGTTGAGCAGAGAAAGGAAACACCTTCCCTTGTGTTGTGTAAGGTAATGAAAGAGAGTGTTGTGGTTGGTTGATGGCTAGATGAGATTTCTAGAGTGCTCTATAGTGAGTAAATTAGTTGAGCCATGAGAGTAATTGGGTTGGGTTGATTGAGTTGTAACTTTGTAGCTTGGTTATTTGCACAAGATGCCTATGGTTATTTGCACAAGATGCCTAAAAGATAAGTGCTCTATCTTTGTTTATAATTTTGCAATTTTTTTTTTTATTATGGAAATACATGTATTATGCATGGTGTGTGCGGATCTCAATAACGAACATGGACATTTTTTTGCCATCAATTCTGACATTATATGCTTGATTATTTTGCTGAATTTTATTATTTTCACCCATGCATGCAGTTGAATTGTTTTGTTCCTCTATGGAAAGCCATCTTTGTTATGTCATGGTGAATTGGTCTCTTAAGGAACCAAAATTTTAATGGGTTGTACAATGACTCTTGTTCTATAGTTGGGAGTACATGGAAGGGGACATTATAGTGTGGAGAACATGATAGAAGTCATGGTCATATATTTGACAATATTAAGACCTTTGAGAACATGACAAAATAGATTTAAGTGATTTGGGCATGCTCAAGTTTGAATCTTAGTGATTGGATTAGCTTGTAGCTCTCAAGTTGCAAAGGCATCTAAGAAGAGAGGGAGGATTGTGTTTTTGGAATTCAAAATGTACAAGAAAGGAGACTCATTGATGCAACCCCCCTCCCCTTCTGGGGTTCTGCGACCTCCCGATCTAGGATCTTTCTTTCTTCTGAGTCGGATCGACTCTTCGGGATCCTGATTGAACCCAAAACAATTATACACAGACCCCTTTTCCTCCTAAGGCGCAGGTCCTGTGATACCCACGACCTCTGTCTGCGCGCCTCTGAAAATATCGAGTTTTAGGCGCTAGCTCTTTTTTCAACATCCCCTTCCTTCATATGGCCCTAGGCTATAACCTTACAAAAATATGCGATTGCGGGCACGGGCAAGAGTGGTTTTATACCAACCCGCTTTTTGCCCCACAATTCACTACAAAGCGCCACATATGCCCTTGGCAATATAGTGGTTCCAATTGCGGCCCGCTCAAGGAAAATTAACGTTCGAGCATGTCCTGGCCCCACAATCCTTCTCGATCGTCGATCTCTTTCTTTCAGCGATGATCTATGATCAACGATTTCTATCTAAATTTATTTCCTGCCTTATTTTCCTCCTTCCACGCACGATCCCAGATCTCCATAATCTGTCGACACGTAGCTCCCTTCCAAATCAATGACTACGGCTGATCCCGACTTTCCGGCCTTTGGGAGTTTCAATTCTCAAACTTTGCTTTCCTCCGTATGGAAATCTTCCAAAGTGGAAGATCTTTCAACACTTGTCCCTTTAAATATGCAGCTAGGATCTCCTCCACGAATCCGACCTCTGGAATCTCAATTCTCAAACTATCGCTACCTCCGACTGGTTATGTTCCAGAGTGGAAGATCTGCTGACACGTATTCTCCCCAATCAACGGCTATGTTCTCGCTTGGGGACTTTTGCCTCCTCAACCAAATCAATGGTCCTTCGATCTCCTCCTCAATCAACGATCGAGATCTCCTTCGGGACTTAGACGTTTTCACCCTCTGCTTTCCTTAGGGATGTTTCGTACACGGAGTTCTAGATCTGGCGCCACGCGTCCACTTCCAAATCAATGGCAGTCGTCCGCTTCGGGACTTCAGCCTTCGACGATTTCAAATCTCAACAACCACAAATCTCCAGAGTGAATCCTTTCGGAGTGTCGGATCCTCTGACATCTGTCCCCCCTGATCCAACGACTGTCCAACAGAGTGAATCTTCGTCCTCCACGTGTCTCTTCGCAGATCAACGATCCACGTTCCTTCCTTTGGATCAACGACCCTTAGACATTTCGAGCTTCGTCACTTCGGGACATTCCGAAACACAATTTCACAAAATCCCAGAGTACGATTCTCCGAAGTTCACGATTTGGTGACACCTGTCCAACCCAGATCAACGACTTTCAGCTGCTTCGACTGTTCGGGCTTCGACGATCTCAAATCTCAAACTTCTCCTTCGCTTTTCTCTCAGAGTACTTTCTCCCAGAGTTCACGATCCGTCGCCATGTACCCTTTCTGGATCTGATGGTCTAGATTTCTATTTCGGCTCTTCAGCTTTTGACCCTCCGGCTCTTCGGGCTTCGAGAGTTTCAAACTCCTATGCACTCGTTTCTCCTGGAGTGATTTCACCCAGAAACCTCGATTTGTCGACACGTATCCCTTTGGCAATCAACAACCAGGACCCACTTATGGTCTTTGGTGATTCTGATCTCTCCTTGTCCACAAACTTTTGAAGTTGTGGATCTTACGCCACTTGTCCTCCTTGACGATGGATGGTCCCTTCTCACTTCGGGACTTTGGGACTTTGACAAGCCCACTCTCCTGTGCACACAAGGGTTAAGTCTTGTGCACTTACCTTCGGATCCAACGGTTGTTGGTCCTTTGCGCTCAGATCCAACTGATGGGATCTATTCCTCTCCTTCGTGCTTCCTTCCTTCACTGGACATAGATCTAACGGTCCAAGATCCTCCCTACAACCGATCAGACGATTGATTTCGCTCCTCCTTTTGAGCTTTTGACTTCTCCCATCTTGGAATATTTTGTAAGTGTTCAAAGTGTTATCACTCTGTAATTTGCCCAAGGCTGTGAACGCAGTCACAGAGGCAACATCAAAACCGCTTCGAGTTAGGGATCTAGCCCTCCGAGACTCAGAGAGGGATCTCTTTGTCAAATTTAGATTTGTTTGAAATAGGATATTAGGCTAGCTATGCAGAATAGGATTTGTTTTTAAGAATTGGGTAGGGGCAGAGAAGAGAAACCATGGGCTATGGAGTCATTGTAACAAATGATCAAAAATCCATGTCAATAGACTAATCTTTGCAGGGAAAGGTAGAAAAATCGCTGGATCTTTTAACTTAAATGAAATGGGAGAGATGAAACAGGTTAAGAAATCCAATTAAACACAGAGCAACTAAGAATTTTGAGTTTAATCTTCAATGGAAAACATAAAAAACTATACCAAGCCAAAGACAGAGGGTACATTAAAACAAATTATGTTCTTAATATTCTTGGAATAATTCAGAAGCAGACATTAATTATGATAACAGAGAAAACAAATTTACAAAGAAGGATGCACATCACCAGTCGAAATAGTAAGAAGAATCCTGCAACATAGCACTGTATTATTGAATTGATGAAAGTACAAAAAGCTCAATGAGTTGTTTTACAAAAACTAAACCATGGTCCTCTGAATGATCAACTACTTTACTTTAAAATCATATGAATTTATAAAACAGACTCTCCCAAGGCTCAGGAGGTCGGATTCAACCAACTCGGCCAAGAATAGCAAAAATCCCCAAAAATCCTGAACTGCCCGCCATGAAAGACGTGCCGAATTTCTTCAAAAAAGGGGGTCTGCTCAGACATCTGTTTCTATTTAATGATGACACCTGGGAAAAAATGAAGGAGGTTATTGTATATGAGCATGTGCTGGACAAAAACCTCTTTCAGTTTCTTCAATTTCATCTCCAGCTCGCCGAAACATCTCCCGCAAAAAGAGGACTGAAACAAAAAAAACCAAAAATCTGAAAAATGAGTCTTAAAGATAGTTTCGATTCTCCTAGATGGTGGAACTTGTGAAAAAAATGAGAGAGGTTTTTGTTCTTCATCCTGTTACGGAGAAAAACCTCTCTCGGTTTTTAAAAAAATGTTTTCATTTTCCCAGAATCTGCTTTGGAAGAAGACTGATCAAAACTGGAAAAACAATGGTTTTGTGAAAATGGGGGAGGGCGGTTTTGGAGAGGTAAGTGGTATTCCAGACCTCCCCTGAGGTGGTAAGTGGTATTGGGAGGGGGGGGGGGTCCGAAATCACCTGGAGGTGACAAGTGTCCCTCCCAATATCACTATTCCGGACCCCCCCCCCGTTAAAATTCGAAAAGCATGGGGGGTCCTGAATTTTTTATGTCCGTGGATTAATTTTGGGATGTGTGAATGTTAAGTTGCAGGTGGGGGGGGGGAAAATGATTTGACATTTTATTTTTTGTTTTGTTTTTTATTATTTCTTTCTTTTTACGTGTTCTTCTTTTTCTTTTTGTTTTCTTTTTATTATATTTATGCTTTTTAAATTTTTTGTGTTATGTTTATTATATTTGGTTTTTAATTTTTTATATGTTTTTTATCAAATGTTTTATATTAATTAATGTTTAACACTAACCTAAATTAACCTAAATACTAACTTAATTATTAGTTAATTAATTAATTAATTAATTACTAACAAGATTAACCTAGCTTATTAACCTAACTATATTAATTTAATTAATATTGCTTTATTACACTAATTAATCTTAAAAATTTGTCACTAATCATTTATTATTAACCTAATGTTTTCTATCCTAAGTTTGTTTATTCAGGGATGAAAGACGGGTGAAATGTAGCTAATGGGACAAATGGATAAGGGAGTGAGTGTCATAGAGGTGGATGAAGGATGTAGCAGGGTAATGGAGGATTGGGCGAAATGGATGGAGGGGAAAAAAGGGGTTAGTCGAAACATACATCTTCATCACGGGGACAATGCCAAATCAACAACTGAAGAATTGAGTTACCTATAATTATAGGACCCTAACACAAAGGTTTCGGCCTTTGAACTTTCTCCTGCGAACCTGACTATCTTGGGTCTCTTCTTCACTTTTGAAAGTGTTATCTCTTTTAAGCTTTAGGAGTTGGAATAAGTCTGAATCCCACACACTCCTAGCGTTATCTCTTCTGAGATTTATCCTTAGAGGATTTCGATTTCCCACGCACTCCTTGCGTTTCTGGGATTTCGTTAAACTTAGATTGAAGGATTTCTTGACAAGAAATTATTCTCGCTCTCCTGGCATCCTCTTGCTCAAAGCACACCTTGCTGAGCGTTTTCTATAGAGTGTCATTGAACTCTGTGAGTGTCTTCCTCTGATACTCTTCTCTCTGAACTCGACAAAGGGTTCTCTCTGTGCACACTTGCACGCACTTGATGCCCACCTGGCAGAGCTCTACAAAGTTCTCAGTAACTCTATTTCCCTCTGTGCTTTCTCTACACAGTTCCTCCTCTAAGGTATTCAGTAAACCTGAGGTTCCTCTTGAGTTCATGATCACTCTGGTGCACCCTCTTGGAACGTTATTTTTTGAATCCACAGAGTTCAGATGCGCATTCCTTGCGATGGCTTCAAAACCTACAGTGTTTTGTTGTGCACTCCTTGCACAACCTAAAGAATCCAGAACGATACTATAAACTCAATCCAAAGATAGATAAATCTATCTTCCTATTGCAGATGAAGCCTATCATACATCTACAACATACATTTACACAATAACATTCACAAAATACAGATAATTCATAAACAAATCATGTACAGAAAAAACTGCTTTTCTTTGTATTAAGATGAATGTCTGTTTACAAATGTGTACATAGATTGTACTACAAAAAAGTCTCAATTCCTTCTCTCCTACTCCTATTCCCGAGCTTCCGATATTCTCAGGCTCTCCTCTCAGAATCCTCCTACTCCTAATTCTCATAATGGAATCTGATACAAGATCCCCTTACAAAAGAGGGCTCTACGAGCTTATCCTCTCCACCTAACCTCATCTATTACATTGAAGTTTCATAAATGGCCATCTAGTCTGAATTGAACCTAGAGCCATCAACCTATCATCCATTAAAGGTGACCTTAACTTCTGTCTGTACAAAGACATGGCTTGGTCTTCACTCGACCTTACATCATGAATCTGTATAGGATTATATTTCAAATTTAAAAATGGGAGGGTCGGTGCCTCTCCCTCTCTGAAATGCATGCTGATGTGCTGGAATACTGGCGCGTTGTTGAGGTGGAGCGGTGATCCTGCATCATACTCCACTGCTGGGAAAATCATGAGCTCCTCTTCTCTAGTGTTGAAATCCTCCTAGATCTCAAACTCTTCCTTGGAGTTGTCCTCCTGCTCCTCTTTAGCTATGTCGTTGTTGCTTCTTCTTCTCCTTCTTCCCTGATACTGTTGCAGGTTCCCCCCTGTTCAACTTCCCTTTGCTGTCTACTACTGCTGACTTCAACATTAGCTTTGTGATCTCTTCTATTACCCTGTCCAACTGCTCCAGTGGTTGGCTCTTCTTATGCAGTCTACTCTGATGCAACTCTTCCTCCTCAAATACATCAAAGGGTAGATCATCCTTATCCCCCATGTTGTTTTCTTATATTGTGGAATTAGCTTGCCACTCTGCTATCTCATCACTGAGTTGCTGCTCAATTTCCTCCTATGACAGATTAGCTTCTGTCAACTCCTCTTGTGCTGACATATCTCCAACTCCCTCCAGTTTTTCTCCGAGTTGGTATGCTCCTCCATTTGTTTCCGACCTATCCTGTTGGATGTGCTGGCTCTAAACTATCACCCTTCTCTCTAGGGATTCCAATTCTTCATACAGTTCAACAAAATCCATGCCGTCTATTTCTTCTTTTGCTGCAAGCTTTAGTGCTGCAGTCATCTCCTGTTCAACTTCCTGGCTAAAATTTTTGAGCAATTCTGCTGAATGCTCTTCTCCTTTTGCTGGGGTAGACATTAGTGTTTGCTCCACTTCCTCTTCTTTGATAGTCTCTGTTGGATACCCTTCTATTGCTGCACCTACAACACTTATGCTAGCCTCTGCTTGGCTGCTTGGAAGGAATGATTTGATTCCTCCAATGATCTTAACACTCCTCCGATCCTCCTCCTTTGTGATGGAAGTATTTAACTTCTCATCATATTCATTCACATGGTTTATAAACTCACATGAATCTTCATCTATCATCACCCCTTGTTGGTATGAACTCTCAACATAGTCCATGAGACTCTCAGACAGTCTCATCTCTTTCCCCTTGCCCACCTGGGAATTTGGAGTTTCTTCTCTTCTGCCCACCTGGAAGCTTATGAGATCTTCAACTAATCTCATCTCATTTCCCTCTTGGCAACATGAATTTCCATTGCTCTCCTCCTGACAGTCCATGAGATTCTCAATTGATCTCATTTCATTGCCCACCTGGCAATATGAAAATCCATCTCTGGCCTCCTGGCAGTTTATGAGATCTCTCACTGATCTCACCTCCTCCTCATCACTGAGGTGTCTCCCAACTTCTGGTTCACAGATGTGAATCAGTTCCTCCTCTGTGTCACTGAGGTTTTCAGCATGCCTCAACCACCTTTTCAACTCTTGTTGCTGCTTTCTAACTAAGAACTTTTGAACATGCCATTTTACTTTTCTATTCAGAGGCCATTCGTACCTCCAGTGTACCTTTTCCTCCTGCTGCATCCTCAATGCTAGTTGTTCCATCCTTACTCTTATCTCATTGAGCTCCATATCCATCTTTGGATTGCATTTCTTCTTTCGGCCTTCTCTTCGACCACGCCCGTGGCCTTCAGTAGCCATTTCCACCTTCACCTGCCCTCCTGGCAAGCCTATGGATCACTCTACATCCGAGAGCATCTCCATCTTCTCTCACAACTCAATTTTTGTTGTTGCACACATGCAACAACCTTCTCACAGAGCATCAATACTCTGCCTTCCTTTCACCTGTTGTCTATAGGCAAATTTGAACCTCTGATATCATCTAATGTTACCGGATCATCTCCTTTCACCTCCTTCTTGTCTGCTATCTGCAAGCAAAAATTAGGTCTTCTCCTCTTTCTCTTTCGCTTGAAATCTACAGACGAAAAATTCAAGCTATGTACCACCTGATGCAGCCCCCCTCCCATCCCAAGGTTCTGCGACCTCCCGGTCTAGGATCTTTCTTTCTTCTGAGTCTGATCGACTCTTTGGGCTCCTGATTGAACCCAAAAAAATTATACACAGGCTCCTTTTCCTCCTAAGGTGCAGGTCCTGTGATACCTGCGACCTCTGTTTGCATGCTTATGAAAATATTGAGTTTCAAGCACTAGCTCTTTTTTCAACAACCCATTCCTTCATATGGCCCTGGGCTATAACCTTACGGAAATATGCGATTACGGGCGCGAGAAAGAGTGGTTTTATACCAACCTTCTTTTCACCCTGCAATTCACTACAAAGCACCACATATTTCCTTGGCAATATAATGGTTCCAATTGTGGCCCGCTCAAGGAAAATTAACGCCCGAGCATGTCCTGGCCCTGCAATCCTTCCCGAACGTCGATCTCTTACTTTCGGCGATGATTCGTGATCAATGATTGTTATAAAAAATTCTTTCCTACCTTCTTTCCTCCTTCCACGCACGATCCCAGATCTCCACAATCTGTCGACACGTAGCTCCCTTCCAAATCAACGACTACGACTAATATCGACTTTTCGGCCTTCGGGAGTTTCAATTCTCAAACTTTTCTTTCCTCTGTATGGAAATCTTCTGGAGTGGAAGATCTTTCGACACCTATCCCTTTAAATATGCGGCCAGGATCTCCTCCATGAATCCGACCTTTGGGAATCTTAATTCTCAAAATCTTGCTACCTCCCACTAGTTGTCTTTTGGAGTGGAAGATCTATTGACACATATTCTCCCCAATCAACGGCTATGCTCTCGCTTCGAGATTTTGGCCTCCTCAACCAAATCAATGGTCCTTCGACCTCATCCTCGATCAACGATCGAGATCTCCTTCGGGACTTCGGCGCTTTCACCCTCTTCTTTCCTTCGGGATGTTTCGTACCTGGAGTTCTAGATCTGGCGCCACACGTCCACTTCCAAATCAACGACAGTTGTCCACTTCGAGACTTCAGCCTTCAACGATTTCAAATCTCAACAACCACAAATATCTGGAGTGAATCCTTCTAGAGTGTCGGATCCCCTGACATATGTTCCCCCTGATCCAATCACTGTCCAACAGAGTGAATCTCCGTCCTCCATGTGTCTCTTCACAGATCAACGATTCACGTTCCTTCCTTCGGATCAACAACCCTTAGACATTTCGGGCTTCGTCACTTTGGGACATTCTGAAACACAACTTCACAAAATCCTGGAGTACGATTCTCCGAAGTTCACAATCTAGTGACACCTGTTCAACACAGATCAACGACTTTCAGCTGCTTCGATTGTTTGGGCTTTGACGATCTTAAATCTCAAACTTCTCCTTCGCTTTTCTCCTAGAGTACTTTCTCCCAGAGTTCACGATCCATCGTCACGTACCCTTTCTGGATCTGACGGTCCAGATTTCTCTTTCGGCTCTTTGGCTTTCGAACCTTCAACTCTTCGGGCTTCGGGAGTTTCAAACTCTTATGCACTCGTTTCTCCCGGAGTTCTTTCACCCGGAGACCCCGATTTACCGACACATATCCCCTTGCCAATCAACGACCATGATCCACTTCGGGTCTTCAGCAATTCTGATCTCTCCTTGTCCACAAACTTTCGAAGTTGTGGATCTTACACCATCTGTCATCCTTGACGATGGATGGTCCCTGCTCACTTCAAAACTTCGGGACTTTGACAAGCCCACTCTCCTGTGCAGACAAGGGTTAAGTCTCATGCACTTACCCTCAGATCCAACGGTTGTTGGTCCTTCGCGCTCAGATCCAACAGATGGGATCTATTCCTCTCCTTTGCGCTTCCTTCATTCACTGGACATTGATCTAACGGTCCAGGCTCCTCCCTACAACCGATCAGATAGCTGTTGTAGCTCCTCCTCCTGAGATTTTGACTTCTCTCGTCTTGGAATATTTTGTAAGTGTTCAAAGGTTTCGGCCTTTGAACTTTCTCCTGCGAACCCGACTATCTTGGATCTCATCTTCACTTTTGAAAGCATTATCTCTTCTGAGCTTTAGAATTTGGAATAAATTCGACTCCCACAAACTCCTTGCGTTATCTATTTTGAGCTTGATCCTTAGAGGATTTCGATTTCCCACACACTCCTTGCGTTTCTGGGATTTCGTTAAACTTAGATCGAAGGATTTCTTGACAATAAATTCTTCTTGTCCTCCTGCTCAAATCACACCTTGCTGAGCGTTTTCTACAAAGTGTTCAACAACTCTGTGAGTGTCTTCCTCTGATACTCTTTTCTCTGAACTCGACAAAGGGTTCTCTTTGTGCACACTTGCACCCACTCGATGCCCACCTGGCAAAGCTCTACAAAGTTCTTAGTAACTCTATTTCCCTCTGTTATTTCTCTTCACAATTCCTCCTCCAAGGTATTCAGTAACCTTGAGGTTCCTCTTGATTTCGTGATCGCTCTGGTGCGCCCTCCTGGAACGTTCTTTTCTGACTCCACAGATTTCAGATGCACACTCCTTGCGTTGGCTTCTGAACCTCCAATGTTATGTTGTGCACTCATTTCACAACCTAAAGAATCCAGAACGATACTATAAACTAAATCCAAATATAGATAAATCTATCTTCCTACTGCATATGAAGCCTATCATACATATACAACATACATTAACACACAAATAACATTCACAAGATACAGATAATTCATAAACACATCATGTACATGAAAAACTGTTTTTCTTTGTATTAAGATGAATGTCTATTTACAAATGTGTACATAGATTGGACTACAACAAAGTCTCAGTTCCTTCTCTCCTACTCCTATTCCTGAGCTTTCGAGCTTCTCAGGCTCTCCTCTTAGAATCCTCCTATTCCTAATTCTCATAATGGAATTCGATACAAGATCCCGTTACAAAAGAGGACTCTACGAGCTAATCCTCTCCACCTAACCTCATCTATTACATTGAAGTTTCATAAATGGCCATCTAGTCTGAATTGAACCTAGAGCCATCAACCTATCAACCATTAAAGGTGACCTTAACTTCTGCCTGTACAAAGACATGGCTTGGTCTTCACTTGACCTTAAAACATGAATTCGTATAGGATTATATTTCAAATTTAAAAATGGGAGGGTCGATGCCTCTCCCTCTTTGAAATGAACGCTGATGTGCTGGAATGCTAACACGTTGCTGAGGTGGAGCGATGCTCCTACATCACTCGTCCTATGACTCATCTCCCTTCGAAATAAGTTTCACAACTCACAACTACATAGGAGTGAGTTGATCTCATTGCACCACAAGCTCACACAATGACTAAGAGTTATTAGGTTGACACCTTGTGCAGATGTTTAACAAGAAGGGGTTAGAACCTCGTGTATAGTCCAAGTGGGATTAATTTATAGAGAGGATATTGCGAATGAGGGAATGATTCTTGTTTGCTTCCTATTGGCATGAGGTTGAAAGGTGCTCTTTTCCCAAAAATCCCCTCATAACACTACATAAATCATATATGTGGGATATCACACAAGTTGATGACATGGAATTTTTTTGTAATGGAAGTGGTGGTGGGTTAAAAGGAATATGATTCAAATAGGAAAACCCACATGCCAATTAAATTATAGACAATTGGAGGATGGGTTGAGTTTGAAAGGTCTCACTCATTGGATGAAAGACCCCATGAAGGATAATGAAGAGAGGGGGGCCCACATGTTGTGTTGTCAAGGGACACATGCCATTTTATCATTAGTATGGGGTTCAAAGGTTATCCTCACCCAAAAATCCCCTCTCAACCCTACAAATTCCCCAACCATTGGTTCTTGGGAAGGTTGGTGATGAAAAAACAATTCACGATAAAGGTGGGTGGGGGGGGGACTTAACCAAGGACCCTCTGAACCCACCAATCAATAAAAGAACGCTATGTGGAATAATTCATGGGAAAAATAAGGCCTAAATTTCATTTAGAAATACAAGGGGAAAGGGATTACTGGGACTTGACATGACTAGTGCATATGAGGATTACGTGTGGTCTTAGACCCACATAATGAGAGTTGACCTTTAAAGAGTATGAGGATGAGGCCATCTATGTGGACCCTCCCTATGAAAATTTGAAGGTACCAAGGGCTTCACTCACACAATTAAAATACATGTGATAGGCCTACAACCTATCATGAAAATCAAAGGAAAAATGACCCAATCAAATTCACAAAGGCTATGAGTTAGTGAGAAATGCAAAAAACTAGTGAGGTATTAGTGGAAATGCATGGAAAAAAAAATGAGGTTGCTACCCTCGAGTTGCCTTGCAGTAGGGTCGCGATAGGGCCAGTGTTCCCTTGAACCCCATAATGTCTCTCAATAATTCAAAACCCCATGAAATTCCCCTGAATTAATAATGGAAAATTAGGAGAAGGACTGCTATTACATATTGGATAAATTGTGATGTTCTACTTGTGACGTTATGGACAAAATTGGCCACAATGTAGAAAAACAGAGGGAATTTTAAGTTTTGTTTTCCATCCTACCCGATATCATCGCATGTGCGACACACTTTTCAAATCCTCGCAAGAGAGACATCTTCTGAAGGTCCTCACAAGAGCGACGACATCAAATGTGTGTCACTCTTGTGACATTGTGGACACTGGGTCACCCCCCCCCTAACGGTCACTAATGGTCACCCACTATTTGACAAAGTCAACATTGACTTGTCAACTGTCGTTGAAATTGCGACGTTATAAAATCTATAAATATGTTTCATTTTATGGATGTTGTGACAAGCTTTGTATAACAATGATGGTTCAAAAAGGGTATAAGGTCTTCTTAGCGAACAAAAAACAAGTTTTTTTTCATATGTTATAATAGAAAAATATAATAGATATTCTATTATACACCACTCAATTTTATAAGATAATCATTAGTATATGTCTATGGGGAAAAATGTCAGGAAACATTAGAGGTGGGAAAAGAATTAAAAAGAGTGAAAATGGTGACGGTAAATGTTATTGCCCTTGCAAAAATTGTTGTACTAGACGTCCCAGAAGAGTTTTAATAACATCTAAAAAACATTGTAGAAAATATGGGCACATGGACAGGGGATCGAATGCATATCATCCCATGGTAATTAGCTATAT
>SNQJ01S0083353.1:34911-55313 GCA_010110895.2 Picea sitchensis | reverse complement strand
AACCCGCTGTAAATTCCTCTTCTTTCTCTCACAGTCTCCTCTCTCAAAATACAATACTCGCCATAATGCATAGCCGCAATACATTTCCTTCATAACAGAGGGTTGCCTTCTAGGGAAAAATACCCTAACATAATTTCTACTGTTAGATCTGCAACCTTATAATGAACGATCCAGATTTACAATGAAATTACAATATACTTTTACAAGACATTTTTTCCTTCAGGGGCCTGCTTGCCCCCGAACCCCCCAGCCGGAGGAAAGCCCCCCTGGACCCTGCAAAGGGGGTACCCCCCCCTCTGCACTCCCCCGCATGGAAGAGTGTACATACTTCTATGGTGTAAAGTCTTCATGGGGTATAAACACAACGGAAAAACACAAGACCTTTGAATCAGGAAGATAATCAGGCTCCACAACCAACACCTCTGCTAAGTTGTGAAATTTCCTTTCTAGCTCTTCCCATTTTGCTCTACCTTGTGCAACTTTCTTTGTGAGCTCTTCTACCCTTTTCATTGTGATGTGCTCTTTGAGTGATTCTAGCTCTCCACATGATCCTTAGTCATCCTTGTCTTTTCCTTCTCTAGTTTCTCAATAATTTGTGTTGCTTTCTCTTGGAGAGGTTTTAACTGGGCTATCCTTGCCTGGTTGTTATTTTGCGTAGTCTTCAGTTCTGCCTATAGGGTCTTCATCTCCTGCAAACCATTCACTCTCTTTGTAATGCTCATGGACCTTTGCCTTTGCTTCAACTTCTGGATTACTGAGTTGATTACTTCCTCTTGTTGATCCAATTTTTGGACCCTATCATCTTCTTCTAGTGTTGGTCATCGCTGCGCGATCTTGTCAAACAATTGTGTGACCTTTTCATCTTCTTTCTGCATTGCTTCCACTTGGAGGGCTTCTTGTTGTTCCCTTTCATCCAAAAATTCTAGAGTATTTGGGGTTAATTGTTCTTTAAGATAGTTGATCTCCTTCTTGTAGTTCTCGAGCGTCTGTGCAATGATTTGGATTTGTTCTTCTGTAATGCTCGTGGTTGTTTGCGCACTGTCTGGAATCCCTATAAAGACTTCCTTTAGCTTTTGTTCTAAATTTTCTGCGCACCGTTTCTCCTCTTTTGTCTCAAGATTTACCTTCTCGACTACCAATTCCAGGGCATCCTTACCATTCCTAGTTTCCTACAATTCTGCCACATCTGTCCTTGCGCGCGATTGCACTTCGCGTGCGACACTGACTTGAAGTTTGTACAGTTCCTTGGTTGGTATCTTTGCCAGTACCAACTGTATCTGTGCCATATCCTTAAGTGGTGTCTAGGCTACGACCTTTTCCATCTGCAATATGTCTAGTGTTACTTGGAAGCTTGGACTCGCCTACGCGATGGTCTGGATGGTGTCTTGTTTTCTCGGTGCGGCCCTTTCCTCTACTTATGTCACTGAGGGGATGGGTCATGTTCTCCTTTCATGCCTTTGTGCTGCTTCTATTTGTTCGAGGACCTGCTTGATGTCGGCCAAATCATTATGTATTTTTCCTCTTTGGTGCTCGACCTCTTCAAACTCCTCGGCTGCACGATCCTATACACTCTCTACGACAAGATTGACATTGTCCTTAGTGATTGTGTACTCATGTATTTTCTTGTGAGCCTTGGCCTTCTTGCGCGACCCCCCTGTGTGTATAATTGGTCGCTTGGGTGGCCCTGTTTCTTATGGATGAACTATGAAGGGGTTTCTTGTGTCCCTGTGTCCTCCCCTCCTTGTTCTTCATGTGACGGGGTAGTGTCCTTCTTCCCTGAATGCACATCCTTCTTTGGATCATTTCCCTTCTTTTACTGTGCTGGCTTCTGATTGGTCTTCCCCTGTTGTGTTTTCTTTTTGGCTGCAACGCTGTCTCCTGCAGGTGTCTTGGACGACCCTGCCTCTACTTCCTTTCCCTTTGGCATTTCCTTGGTAATGACTGGGATCTTCTAGTCATCTTGCCAGTCACACATTTCCATTTCAACTTCCTCTGCCCTGATGCAGAACCAAAGTTGCAGCCATTCTTTTGCTAGATCCTTACGCTCTTGGATCCACATATTGTGGCACGTGGCCTTAAAGCTGTCTATGCATTGATACCGCATGACTACTTCTGGTGTGATCCTCTAGGTTTTGTCTATGCTGTCTTGGATGTCGTTGAGGTACCACGCAAAGGTACCCGCGTTTCCACTTCTCTTGGGATCCGACATGCTTCCCATGGATGTGTACCACATTGTGCGACAACAACCTACTATATCACAAGAATAAGAGTAGGGAGGCTCTTTCCACCTGATTAGTGTGATCAGAATTATCAACCATGAATAGTGGAACTTTATTCCCAAGTCCCGCATGTCCTTGAAGTCATTGAGGAACAAGTTCAACAGATATGGGGCTTAGCTGAGCATGGTGCCATTTGCACACTAAGCTAAAACTGCGACAACCCTTGCAAGGACATCCTCCTTACAACACTTGTGTAGAAATTTGCATGCCCTTAGTTTTGTGGCCATCCTCGTGGCTTCATTGTTGATTCTTTTAATAATAATCCAGCGCGAGCCTCTCTCTGTCCTATATGTTTTCTTCATTTCCTCGGTGCGAGCATTTTCTTTTGTCTTGTCATTTAGGTACTATGCGAGACTCTCTCCCATTGATGGTAGACCTGTGATGAAAGAAATTAGTTCCACGTCGATGGACATGGGTTCTTCCATCCATATGAAGCCTCCATGGAGGACTTCCATCAGGTTCTTGACGCAGTTATTCAATTCTTCCCCCTCCCGAAGTGGGGAATCTCTACAAGGTTCAAGATTCTTGTGTTTTCCAGGACTATCGCCCATTGTTTCCATGGGGTCTCCAAATGGTTTTGTACCTATGATATCCATGTATACTTGTTGTGAAAATTATGGGAATTTTTCAGTCTCGGCCACATCGTGGTCCGAGTATCTTAGCCTTTCCATGCACCCAAGTAGGGTTGGTGTGGTCTACACCCCCTCTGGAATGTGCGGTAGCACAATTGCTGCGTCGGGATGCTTGCGTGAGGACTGCACGATGGTCTGTTTTCCCTTTCTTCTTACTGGCGCACTAGAGGTCCCAACCTTTACACCTCTGTCTTCCGTGCCCGAATCTATTTTCCTTGAAATATATTCCACTTGTCCTTCCTCCTATTGTGTGGACCCTACCATAGGTTGTGGTCTCAGACCAACAACCTTTGCCCGCTCGTTGGCACCCCCATTTGTTATGTGGGCTACTCCGACCCTCGCAGGTTGATGTAGGTTGCCTGTGACGACTGTTTCATGCCTCTATGCACTTTCGTGCGAGTCAATCTCCATCCTAACCATCAGTGGGGCTCGTTCCTCTTCTTCTACCAGCGTCACACTCACTTGTTCAACCTGGGGCGAGGGAATTTCATCGACATCAATAATTCCCTCTCTCTATGCCATTTCCTGCTCCACCTCTATAGTTTCTTGTGGTCACTGAAGACTGCTTCGGGTTTTGAGTGTTGTTTGAATTGGTGTGCCAACCTTTGGAGGTGCCATCGTGGGCACTTCTTTCTTTCTGGATTGAACTTCAACTGCTTCAAATTTCTTTACTCCCTTGTTCACCTCTCATATGTAGCTTCGCAGGTTTGAAATTTCACAATAAGTCTTGTCTGTCCCGTGTTTCTCCTTTATATAGAGGGTGTCATTATTGCCCTGAATCATCTCAGAGAGTTTATTTGGCTGTGATTAATGTGTTGAAGCTTGCCGAGTATTATTCATTCAATTCCATAAATGCCCCAATTCGTGCCTTTTGTCCCTCACAGTCATTTTTCTCTTTTTCCGACCGTTGGCCCCTTTTCCGGTGTGTTGTACTTCTCCTTAGTGCGTCGTAACTTTTCCTTAGTGCATAGTGTTTTGCTTTCTGCCAACCATATGCTGCGTGCGGTTATTTTTCCTTTTTGTTGCATTGAGTCTACTATTTTTGCGCACTATCTTTCCCAATATTTTTGTATTTTCTATTTTTGTATTTATTTTTTCCTCTTTTTATTTATTTTTCTCATTTTTATGTCTGAATCTCTACTATAGTACACTATATACATGCCTTTCTCACCGCGTTGTGACTTTTAAGAGTTAGTAGATCTATTGTCCTTGTATAGTTTCAGTCGACTACCGTTGATCATTCATTTGAGTTATGTTCCTCCCAAATCCTTTATTTGCACAGATCCCCCATCTGTGATAATATTTACTTCATATGGCCCTATCCAATGCATTCTAAATTTACCAGAATGTTGAAAAAAATTATTGTCATAGAGAAGGACTAGGTATTCCTCCTTAAAACTCTTCTTCTTAATATGCCTATCATGACAGGCTTTGTCTCTTGCTTTCTGTACTTCCCAGTGAAATCCTACTAGAATCCTATCCTCTTCGATTTCCATTAGTTGACTTAACATTTCCTTTACTACGCCTCTTTCTATCATGTTGGTAATTGTTGCTACACGCATACTGGGTACTATAACTTCTAATGGAACCACTGCTTCCTGGCCATACACCAACCTGAATGGTATTTTTCTTGTCAACTTCTTACCTATATTCCTATATGACCATAGTACTGCTGGTATTTTCAAGTCCGAATCATCCTTGGTAATATTGCAAATATTTGTCAGAGCATTCTCCAAGATCTTATTGAAGGCTTCTACTGTTCCATTTTTCTGAGGATGGTATGGTTTACTCTTCTGGTGATATAATTGAAACTGCTTAGTCATAGACCTGATGGTATTTTTGATAAAGTGAGTGCCTTGGTCACTCATCCAAATCCTTGGACATCCAAATATGGTGATCACTTTCTCAAACAAGAAGTGTGTTGTTGTCTCTACGCTGCAGTCTTTGACTAGTGTTACTTCTGCCAATCTTGTTAAGCATTCAGTCACATTAATAATATATCTAGCTCCTGAAATTTTTGTTGGTGGATTAATTGGTCCAACAAATTCTATTTCCCATTTTTCAAATACCTGCAAAGTTATTTGTGGTCTCAGAGGTATCTCATCTCTTCTATTAGGTTTTCCAACCCTCTGACAAACATCACATTTATGACAATATTCCTTGGCATCTTTATGGACTGTTTGCCACCATAATCCTACATGCAATACCTTCTGCGTGGTATATTTTCCTGCATAGTGTCCTCTGGTTATACCTTCATGATCTTCTTCCAAAATTTCGGGCCTTTCATGTTCTAGTACACATCTTCTCAAAATACTATCTGCGCCCATTTTATATAAGTGTCCTGCAATAAGTTTATAGTATGAAACTCTGACTACTATATTTTTCTTCTTCTTTTATCGGGCAAATCGGTAAGTGAGGACACAAACAAATCTCCCTAGTTTCACCTCGAAACTAGAACAAAACAAGACAGAATATAAAACTTCCCCTAAATTTTAATCATCAAACATACTAACTAAAAATAGATAAATGACATAACTTTTAAATGTCGTTTGTCCTCGCTAGTGTCATCCTCACTCCATTTCAAGGCTTGTGGGATGTTGAACCTGTAAAAAGACACAATCCAACAAAGTGAAAACAACAACATATACTCAACAAAACCTATGTATGTGATCAAGGAGTCATACTATAAAATAGGACCAATTTTATGGGAAATAAATATATCACTGTATTAAAGAATGTGGAAGAAAGATACAACCAGATGCCTTGATGTTGTCAGGTTCCTTCCAACAGTTCCTTGCTTCCCACACTTCTGCTCCACAGATTCTAAGATCAACAATCTGTCTTGACAAAGCAAAGCTCAAAACCAACATACAAGCTCCAAAAACTCCAAGATACAAAACTCAAGAACTTTCCAACTCCAAAAGATAACTTTCTCCATGAGAACTCCCATCTTTTTATAAGCTAAGAAGGATAGGGTGAGGAGGTTAGAATGATCCCATGATATCAGGGATGCGAATCAGATCCAAACCAATCGGAGGCCACCTCACCTCAGAAGCTTCTCTTCTAGAAACGTCGACAATATGCTCTTTTTCCTTCATACGAAAATCGTCGCACACTTAAAACTGAGCAAACTACGATGATGTCGCATACCACTATGGTGAAACCTGTGATGATCCTATATCATCTCACCCTTAACACTAAGAAAGGTGCGACGATCCATTTTTATAAGGTTTTTGACAAAGGAAATGTATAATTTCATCTCTCTGGGAAAAAGTATTCTTCTTCAGGGATTAAGGCAACTGATCCTTCTAAAGACAAAGGATAGGTTTACATTATTAAAAGTCATAGGGGTGATGAGAATAATTTGTAACAGAGAGCTCCCCAAAGTATGAAGTTAGAACAGAGTGATAGCTGAAATACTTTGTCAAGTGTGTGTAGGGAACAAGGAACACGTCAGTCAGAAACCTGGCAACAAATAAGGAAATAAAGTACAATAATATATCATCACTGAGGTAGGAATTCCCATACTTATAATACAAAGGAATCAAAGCATAAATGTCGACATGCAAAGATCCATGTCAAGTAAGACAGGTCATGGCCACCAAACATACACTATGGATCCATGCCAATATGACTCAAATATGAATATAGCCACCAAAAATACATTGTGGATCTATGTGTTAAAGAATCAAATTTGAACATAGCCATGAGACATACACTGTGGATCTATGCAACAATACAATCTGAATATACTCCAACACAACCTGAATCTGTTAGAAAATATCTAGGGTCTTCATCTCCACCACTCTATAGTATGAATCTAACCATGAGAATACATGTGCTGAAGTCGAACATGGTAGAAACCACATGATTACCGGTGATTAGTGAATACCATTAATAAGTGCGAGAGAAATCACCATTAATGTCAATGACTCCCAAGGTACACTAGTACAATCCAACGGGTGTGAATTTGTGAGCTGAAGTCGAACACTCGGCAGAATCTCCCAATCAGGGGTCAATAATGAAAACCCACTGTCGAAAGCGAGGAAACCTGCCATTAAGGCATGGAAGTTCCAAGGTACCAATCAATTTCTAAGTCTAATTCCTGGATAATGAGTTGAAGTCGATAGGAAAAGACTCGTCACATGAGGGCCTTAATGTATCCCCCATCAATGACACGAAATAGGTAGCAAGATTTGAAGTAGATTAGAGTAACATGTGATTCAAGACTGACTCGGGGATGGCCAACACAATAGAAGGCTCAAGGAATGCAGAAATGGGTGACGCAATAGAAGGCTTTCCGGGTTGAACTTTTCTTTGAACATATTGATGACGTGACAACTGTCTTGGAAAAAATGACTCAACAACAAGGATCACAGACCAATTTGTAATCTTATAATGGAGTATGATCAAGAGAAAAGTGGGTTTTCCAACCTAGACACAAAGCAAGTGAAAGGGTGTCATGTCCAAAAACAAATCTTCCATAGAGTATAGGTTTAGACACATTTCTTTCCCAATTTTCCCCCCACCATTTCTGGCGAGTACCTCTTTATTTTTACTCAAGCTTGAGGAGGATAACATATGCTTGAACTGTAAACTCATCCTTCAGATGAGTCCCTCGGAATATGTTTAACGAACCCTAGGAAGGAGTGGTTCGGTCCCACATGGGCCTTTCGATGTTTGTTTTATGAGTCCAAAGAAAGAAAACTCAGGGGTTTTTCATGTTTAGAGAGTCTGGAAAACACTTAAAGGAAACTCAAAAATGTCCTTTTTCGTAAAGTAGTCTAATGATATCGAAAATGAGATAAACTACCTCTCAACATATGTGCTTTCTAATACTTTAACGAGCGTGAAAAGAACAAGATCGCTTGGCAATATTTTCATGTTTAGAGAGTCTGAAAAGAGCTTAAAGGGAACTCCAGGGGGTTCATTTTTCGTATAACCTTTACGAGTCTGAAAAAGTGATAAAATTCTACTCAGTTACATTCTCATTGATTTATGAGAATGAGAAAGAACAAAGACTAAGCTCAAGATTGTTTTCATTTTTACGCAAGCTTAAAACAAAACAAAACTATGCTTGGGATAGATTTTATTTTTACACAAGATTAAAACTAAACAAAACTATGCTTGGACCCGGTTTCATTTTTACACAAGCTTGAACCAGAGGAAACTATGCTTGAGGTAGGTGGTTTCATTTTTGCACAAGTTTGAACCAGAGGAAAACTATTCTTGCGACTTCCCAATGCATAACCCAGGGATGGTTGGTACTTTTTCCCTAGCTTAAGAAGATAGCGAATCAACTTCAGCATGAAGTCTAGAGGCTGTAAGAAAATTCCCCCCCAAGCTTCATTTCGTCCAACTACAAATGTGAATGAAATGAAGCTTCAAATACTAGACGAAGGACTTGACTCAAACAGAGAGGGGGAAAACTATTTCATCTTAACGGGCTTGACATAGGAACAAGAACTATGCTCGAGAATCCAGGTTCAATCCCCATACCTTTGTTTCATTTTTTAACGAGCTTGACACATAAACATGAACTATGCTTGTAAGCTTTGTTTCATTTTTTAACGAGTTTGAAATCAAAAAACCATGCTCAAAGCTGGTTTCATATTTTAATGAGCTTGAAATAAATAAAAACATGCTCAAAGCTCTCTTCTTGATCATGTCTTCCAAGAGGACAATGCTCCGGAAGGACACCATGTCAAGGGACAAAAATCATTCATGGCTTCCAAGAGATCTTCATTGGACGAAAGAAAAACACTTTGGAAGGAACACATGTCAAGGGTCGCGACAAGGGTAAGCAGGTCAGGCTCGAATAGCCCTACCGAAGAGATCACCATGTCAACTACCAGATCCAAGTCATAAGAGATTGAGCTTATAGTGAGAGGCTCATATGCATCAACAACTGAAGGCATGGGAGAAAATGACACATAATTGACCTATGGCGGGGGCGACACCATCTGTATATACAAACTATATAGGGAAGTCATGAAGTCTAGACAAATGAATGAAAGTTGATCAATATTCACAATTCTTCCATTGTGAGGGAAATATATCACACAAAAAAGAGTGGACACAATAGCTTTCATGGAATAGACATAGTCTCTCCCAAGGAGCAAAGCGAAATCCAAGGGGTCTTGGACTACCATGACATCAATAAAGATAGTTTTTCCTCCCAAAATTACGGGAAACTGAGGAAGGATCCCTAAAGGTTGACTGGTTCTTCTGTTAAAAGCTAACAGATTCTGTGTAACCAAGGCAAGATGAGGACAACCCAAAGCTTTCCAAGCAATAGAGGAAAAAATACTAACGGACGCACCTTCATCTATCAGCATCTGAGGAACATCCTGACCACCAACCTGTACTATAATCTAGAAAGGAATGTGAAAGGGAAGACGAGGTCTAGTTAGCGCACCCCAATAAAAAATGATGTCTCGTTACTAGGAGGGGATTCCACGGGAGAAGGAGGAATACCCCCCAACATGATAGAGTCTGTATCAACGAGAAAAACATGAGTGATATCGGGTTTACTCTCTAGCGGGAGAGTAGGATTGACTGATGACGAGATCAGATCGACTACATGAGTTGCATTCTCCAAGGGGAGAATGGGGTCGATGGAAGGAAATGGATAAACCATTTGGGTGACACTCTCTAACGAGAGAGTGGGATCGATCGGTGATGGGATCAAATCAACCACTTTTTCAATTGGTTCAACTAAGGATGTGACCAGATTGACTACATGATCAACTAGAATAACCGATGAAGGGACCAAATTGATCATTCCATCAATTACAGGTGGGTCGAGAGTAAGATTGCGATAAGCAGTTGGAAGTTGAGGCTGGGAAATAGTCATGTCTTCCAGTAATTTCAAGGCTTCGTCCATATGAGGGCAAAGGTGAGTTTGATGACTCCCTCCGCATAACCTACATGAGAAATTGACTCTACTTTTCTTCTTCCCAACAATATCTTGACTAGTTGGTGGGAGGTCATCAACATGTTGTTCAGAAGTTGATGACATGGGTTGGCGAGGGAGCATAGACCATGCTTCTATAACCTTGGACAAACTAGGGCAATCCTTAAGAAGATGGCTACCCTTACGAAGCCGACAAGGGTAATTGGGATTACATGTTGTTTGAGTGATCTTGGAACCATCAACACTCCCAACACGATTATCAATAATCGGTTGGTTTCCAACATGTATGGAAGTGGTTGGAAATTTGGACCCTTGCTTATTTTTCTTCTTCTTAATATTCCTTTTATTCTTCTTCTTATCCACCAGGTTACTATCTTCAAATCTTTCACTCGGTGAAGAAGATGAAACAGAAGAAGACCTTGCAATTAAAGAAGGTGAAGAAGAACTTACTGGTGAAGAAGGTGAAGGATCAACATGAGGTTGATGTTCCTGGGGGGAAGCGCTTATGACCAAAGCACTTACTGCATTCGGGATTACCTGAGTGGAAAACAACTACACTGGAAATCCAATCATGAGGCCTGGAAGGCTCAAAGTAGCGATGTGAGGAGGACCAATGTTTCTGTAAGAAGGAAAAACAAAAGGTTCCCCTAGAGCAGGGGTTCCTTCATTGGTCATTTTGGGAACTGACGCCATAAAACACAGATCTAACTTAGAGTCTGCTATGGAAAACAAACAACACACACTAAAAATATAGTAAGCAAGCAAGCAAACAAAACCTTCTCACAATGAACGCACTAGTTGGTGATGAAATGCAATGTTGCGAGAACAATGTAAGGAGGGGTTGAGATAGAGTGGGTGGAAAAGTTACGTTGATGACCTTCTTAATGGACTTACGCCTTGGTGCAAGGTCCCACACATAAACGTGGGTATACCCTCTAAGGAGCCTGAGTGAGTTTGGCCAACGTCGATTCCAGGTACCATGAATACTTGCCCCTTCACAATAACCTTGTGTAAAGACCCTAAAGAGATAGGTCACTAAAGTTACCAATTACAACAATGATGCATGGGGAAACAATCGACAGTCCGATCCACACACAAAGGCAGGGTATCTAAGCCCGAAATCAACTTGAGAAGGTCCCAACAGAATTTTCTTCTCAAGTGACCCCCAATAATACGCGCAACTTCTACACTAAGACCAAAAAAGCAGGGTGAGTAACTATGCCAGTCCTAATGCAACTTCATGATTGAACCTTGTGTTAGAAGGGCTTTCCAGAACAAAATGTAGCAAGTGGATTTTACCGCTCCCTAACGCGAGATTCTATGTTTGTTTGCAGCTTTGGAAAGTTATCTTTCACACCTATTCCAAATCCCTACAACTAATCTAATGTAGGTTTTCTACCAACAAATATAAAAATGTCTAATCATTTTTTATAAGTGTTGTATTTTAAGGTTGTTGTTTAATCAAGAGGAAAATGGCATGGACTAAATGATGTTTTGACCGACTTTAAACAATGCAAATAAATGAGAATGAAAATATTTTACTTTGATGAAAGATATATTACGAGAAGGAGAAAACGTTTATCATTCCCAGATGCATAATGTCCCAAAATTTTATTAAACTCATCAATATCAAGATCTTCAAGAAATGAGCCAAAAATGCCAAAAACCATGCAATTTTGCTACTTCAAATGCAAGGATGTCCCCAAACTAGTGCAAAGCAAGATATTGCAATTTTTTGTTTCAAAGATAGCTAAAAGTAGATTCAAAGCTGTCAAGCAGACTGTAATCAGACCCAACAAATCACCCCAAAACCATATCTAAGATATGGGCAAGAAAAACCATCAAAAATCATTTTTTCACACAATCGTCGCAGGCTATCAGACTAACAGAGTGAGGCGATCCTAGATCTTCGTGGGGCAAAGAAAATTACAATGCGACGACATCCCGATGTGTATAATAGGAAGAGTGCGTTGATCCTAAATCATCGCACTGTCCCTCAAAGCAGGGTGCGACGATCAAAGGAGAAATGGAAAAAATGAAAAGTAAGAAGGTTTTTCAGTGACTTTAAACAGTCAAAGAGTTCATTTGGATCTCCCAATGACTCAGAAAATAGAACCCAGGAAATCAAATCAAGAAATCAAGACAAACTAGGAAAAAAATTCGTTCCCCAGTGGAGTTGCCAATTTTGTTATCGGACAAATTAGTAAGTGCGGACACAAACAGATCTCCCTAGTTTCACCCCGAAACTAGAACAAAACAAGACAAAATATAAAACTTCCCCTAATTTTTAATCATCAAACATACTAACTAATAAGAGATAAATGACATACCTTTTAAATGTCGTTTGTCCTCACTAGTGTCATCCTCACTCTATTTCAAGGCTTATGGAATGTTGAACCTGTAAAAAGACACAAGCCAACGAAGTGAAAGCAACAATGTATACTCAACAAAACCTATGTATGTGATCAAGGAGTCATACAATAAAAAAGGACCAATTTTATGAGAAAGAGATATATCACTGTATTAAAGAATGTGGAAAATATACAATCAGATGCCTTGATGTTGTCAGGTTCCTTCCAACAATTCCTTGCTTCCCACACACTTCTGCTCCATAGATTCTGAGATCAACAATCTATCTTGACAAAGCAAATCTCAAAGCCAACATATAAGCTCCAAAAACTCCAAGCTACAAAACTCAAGAACTTTCCAACTCCAAAAGCTAACTTTCCCCATGAGAACTCCCCTCCTTTTATAAGCTGAAAAGGATAGGGTGAGGAGGTTAGAATGATCCCATGAGATCAGGGATGCGACTTAGATCCAAACTGATCAAAGGCTACCTCACCTCAGAAGCTTCTCTTCTAGAAACGTTGAGAAGATGTTATTTTTCCTTCGTACGAAAATCACTGCACCCTTAAAATTGAGCAAACTGTGATGACGTTGTAGGCCACTGTGGTGTAACCTGCGACGATCCTAGATCATCACACCCTTAACACTAAGTTAGGTGCGCTGATCCATTTTTATAAGGTTTTTGACAAAGGAAAAGTATAATTTCATCTCTTTGGGAAAAAGTATCTTCATTCTTCTTCAGGGATTAAGGCAACTGATCCTTCTAAACAAAATGGATAGGTTTACATAATTAACAATAGTAGGGGTGAGGAAAATAATGTGTAACATTTGCGTGGTGTTAAAATCTTGTGGCATAATCCCTGTACTTAATTATTCCATAATATCATCAAAGTATTCATCAACTAATTGTACTGAAAATAGATGCGCATCAGGTAAGTTGTCTTCCAAGTTGGTAGGTTCCTCTCCATTAGTTACCCTTGACAGGTGATGTGGCCATGCATTCAACTTCCCTGGTTTGACTATCACTTCGAAATAAAATTCTTGGAATAAAAAAACCCATCCACATATCCTCCCCCCTAACACTGGCTTGTTGACTAGATATTTGAGGGAAAAATGATCCTTGAACATCTTAAAGTGTTTCCCCAGTAAATAGTGCCTGAACTTGTGAAGTGCATATACCATGGCTAGGCCTTCTCTTTTTGTGGTGTTAAAATTATGCTCTGATTCTAACAATTTTTTTCTTGCAAAGGCTATAGGATGTTCTAAGTCCCCTGCTCCTGGTTGCGCCAGAATAGCTCCAAGTGTTGTGATTGATGCATCTACATGCACATGAAATGTCTTTTCCCAATCCAGGAATACTAGGATAGGTGTTGTGACCATCGTTTCTTTCAAGGTGTCCAATCCTTGTTGACAATCCTCATTCAACTAAAATCTGATATCCTTCTTTAACATTTTTTCCATTGGCGTAGTAATATGCGCATACCACTTTACAAATTTCCTGTAATAGCATGTATGTCCTAGTGTTTCTCTCAACCGATGCACTGACTTTGGTGGTGGTAGATTGACAATGACTGCAATCTTAGCAGGATCCACTAGTAAACCTTGTTTACACACTATATGTCCCAACATTATTCCAAAAGGTGTCCCAAAAATGCATTTATTGATATTCAGTGATATCTGACATTTCCTGCATCTTTCTAACATTAGTATTAATACTTCTACATGATCTTTTAACAGACTATATACAGTCTAGTCATCCAGATATACTTCTAGAAACTGATGTATGAATTCCTTAAAAGAAGCTATAACTAATCTTGAAAATATGGAACCATTTGTTGGGTTGCTTCTCTCTTCCACTTCTTGGTCTGACCCAAGTTCAAATCTGATCAGGGTTCCAACAAAACCTTCTAAAACAATTGGCCCTCCTGGTAAACCATAAGGAAACACAACGCACATAGTGCACAACGCAGTCTCACCCGAGATAGCTTTATGGGTGATTGCAATGCTCAAGCGCTTGTAGTCTAGGAATCAGTGGGGATCTGGGACTGTATTTTATCTTCTTCATGCATTCATCATGTTATTCATTCAAATATTCCAAGGTTTCATTCATTTTTTAAGCCCATTCATACATTCTAATATATCTATTAACCATTCATTCATAAACTAATCACTGATAGAAGGTAAACATGCAAGAAACATCACATATAAAACATGTTTTACCATGGTTCACCCCCTCCTGGGATACGCCCACAAATATTTGGCCTCTTTCCTCTTTTATTGGGTTTTTTTCAAAGTATGGAATTGCACGCATTACATCTCCAATCATACAAGCACTATGAGGTTTAAGGAACCTCGGTGAGGCAGACTAGATCACACCAAGCTCCTCAACCTTTGAGCTAACCCTCAAAATATGGCTTCCTCAACTCTTCTACAAATAAAAATATTTTACAAATATCAACAGTTATGCACTTACAACTTCTGAACACCAACTGAACCCACAAAATCTAGAGCAACAACCCTAACCTAGATCTCCTAGGCTATTATTTATACTAGTTTACAGGCTTATAGTCATTGCAATCTTTTTCAAAAACCATAACCCTATCGTGGTTATATTTTCCTGCCTTCTCGCCTTGCATGCTTCTCCTCTTGAATGTTGATTTTCCTCCTTTCTCTGCATGCTTCCTTCTTTCCAGTTGTTGTGCGTGTTCCCAAAATTGGTCTTTCCTTCCAAAATTAGGTCTTTCCTCAAAATAGGCCTGTGCCCAACAGGTCATGAAAAGGGGTCAAAGAAGACATGGCCGTGTGAGAACTAAGAAGGAAAAGGTGACCAAAGAGAAGACCGATTATATATAGGCACATGACCAGTGTTGATTACTAGAATAAGTGTTGATTCTCGTCGACCCCGCAAAGTGACCAGTTAACGGGGCCAACGTTGAAATCTTCTCAAACTTTTCTTGTTGTCATTGAAATTTTACATGGTTGCACTAGATGCATGCCTTGATGGTATGGGAGGGTTTCAAGACTCAAATATTACTCATATTATACCCACATAAGAGAATGGTCTGTAACTGGGTGGCCAATAAGTGGAATATGGTCAATAGCTTAGATGAGAGAAAAAATCAAAGATAAGATCAAATAACTGATGAAGCTTGTGCAATTTTTCGAGTACTTATCTATCGAGTATTAGTGTGTTTTGACAAACTTGTTATATAGTCCATAAATATTTATCGATGTTAGGTCATGAAAAGGGGTCAAAGAATACATAGCCGTGTGAGAACTGAGAAGGAAAAGGTGAAAAAAGAGAAGACCAATTAGATATAGGCACATGACTAGTGTTGATTACTAGAATAAGTGTTGATTTTCATCGACCTCGCAAAGTGACCAATTAATGAGGCCAACATTGAAATTTTCTCAAACGTTTCCTATAGTCATTGAAATTTGACATGGTTTCACTAGATGCATGCCTTGGCAGTATGGGATGGTTTCAAGACTCAAATATTACTCATATTATACCCACATAAGAGAATGGTCTGTAATTGGGTGGTCGATAAGTGGAATATAGTCAATAGCTTAGATGAGAGAAAAAATCAAAGATAAGATCAAATAACCGACGAAGCTCATGCAATTTTTCGAGTACTTGTCTATCAATTATTAGTGTGTTTTGACAATCTTTTGATATATTCCATAAATAATTATCAAGGTTAGGTCATGAAAATGGGTCAAAGAAGACATGGCCGTGTGAGAACTGAGAAGGAAAAGGTGACCAAAGAGAAGACCAATTAGATATAGGCACATCACCAATGTTGATTAATGTGAAGGGAGAAAAGGCCAAATTTTTGGGTGGCATCGCCTGCTCGTGTACTTGAAACCGACGCATATAAATCATGACAAGTGAATGGAGCCAATGTTGATTTTTTTTCAATTTCTGCTTGTATGGACTAAAATTTGACATGGTTAGAATAGATGCATGCAATGACAGTATGGGAGGGTTTCCATACTCAAATATGACTCACACAAACAATTTCACAATCAAACAAGAAGCCTATAGAATAATTAATGTGAAGGGCGACAAGGCCAATTTTTTGGGTTGCATCGTCTGCTCATGTACTTCAAATTGACACATATAAATCATGACATGTGAATGGGGCCAACATTGAAATGTTTTCAATTTTTGTTTGTATGGAATGAAATTTGACATGGTTAGACTAGACACATGAATTGATGGTATGGGAGGGTTTTTGGACTCAAACATGACTATTTGTGTGTGTGTGTGTCTATTTGTGACTGGAGAAATCAACAACTAGTCGGGCATGCACTCATGTGACATGGGGTCATGTTATTCGACAACTACCACTATAACCTCCAGGCATGCCAATGTTTCCCATCACGCGACACACAAGGTAAACTGAGGGTTTCGAACCAATGACTTCACATAACACAATTCCTTCACAATCCATCACTGACTGTTCTACACCCTGGGGGCTTACAAATTCTACAATATTATGTTCAACCCAATCTTCATTTGACTAAACATAATCATGATTTGTCAATTTCCTTTCTTACAACTTAGTTGAAAGACTTCCACTTGCAACAAGCAATACCCTTCTATCCTTTGTAAATCCATTCTTATTTGTCGATGAAATCTCATCATATCCAAGACCCTCTAGGTGATATTGGCTCAAGAGAAATGGAACAACAATTACTTGTCCACTCTTGCCAAGTTCGTCTCTGGTATATCCCATCTAACTTAATATTTGGGATCTAATACATGTAGTATGTTTCACAAAACTAGGAGAAAACATAGCATTAGTACTCAACAGAGCATGATAAGGAGTCAACATCAATATCATCCTTGTTATAACTAATAAGGATATAATCAAGATATTCAAATGTATAAAAGATAATCGAAGAGTTTGTAAGCTCTTCTACATAATAGTTTGTAAGTTCAAGACCCTATCTGCAATCTTATAATCCCTTAATGGTTCATATTTCTTAGTCATATATAGCAAGAAGAGTTCATATTTTTTCTTCAAATGATGGTATTTATGAAATAATTAAACATTGTCTACTTGAAGGGGAGAAAATTCCTCATGAAGCTCATCAACAAAGGCCTATAAGCATGAAGCCTAATTCTTTACCTAGGTATTGGCTACATCAAACCTATTATTGTTCTCCTTCAAACCAATAATAGTTTTATGAGAGTGGTTTTTAACTTCCTCCTCCAAATCATCAATTAAATATGTTTTATTTCCAAATTAATCCATGAGGTTCTTAAAGACATGTTTCAATGTTCTTTCAAAGACATCAATCTTTCTATATTTTTCATCATATCCCTACAAGACATTAGTCTAAAAGAGGGAATTTTATTCCTTCGACTAGGTATTGCTGTCTCTAGCTAATCCTTCAATATTCCATTTGCGTTCACAATAGAGAAACAATAGTTGAAATAGGAAGTCGATCATGAGATTCTTGTAAGGCAATATATTTCTTCTTGCAAATTTCCTAAAATTTCTACAAAATTAGTTCATATTCATCAAAGGCTCCCAGTATTTACAACAAAGGGTATAAAGTACTTAAAGTTTGAACTTTAGTTGATTGTGAATAAATCAACTATCCTACTTGTTGGTCAATCTTCGACTTGGTCAAGATAACTTGCTTCTATATCAACAAATAATAAATCTTACAAGGATATAGGTCCTTGGTATTTTCTTGTACAATAGTAAGGAAGTATACACAAAAAAAACATAGATAGAACTATGATATATAGTAATGGAATTATTAATCGACTTCTACAATCATTAGTTGACCATGCAATCTTTTCTAGGTCGATGCTATTATTGGTTGATATGAAGGAACTTATTTTTTGGGCATACACTCCAAGCTTCCTTGGAAACAACCACCAAATTCTTCATACAACCACCAATACTTTGTCTAACCAACTATGATGCACGACCAAATAGTGCACCGATCGAATTCTTTTCAATCAATACCACATTTAATATCTAAATATGAGTGGACTATGCTAGATGGTTTCTTTTAATGGGTAATTCCTCCATACAATAGTGTATTCAATAATTAGACTAAAACAAGATTTCACTTCACATGAAAACATATATGAGTAGTGTTCTAGTCAACAATATCAAGGCCTCCTTATATACACCGAGAGAGTGATGGTGCAAGGGCTCCTTATATACACAAAGTAGATCAAGAAACAAAAATCCCAAGTAACCTTGTAAAAACTCAGAAGAAGCCATCGAGTCCAGGGGATTTATCATCTTCCATTTCATCAAGTGTCATGTCTAGATTGATTAAGAATAGGGATAGGTCAAAGGATGTCCTCTTATCTTCCTATAGCTTGCATCAAAAAACACCCAAACACTTCAAAGTAGCCTCACATAGCTATGGTGAGAAGTATTGGTACTAGAATACCATATTGTAATGATCCACATATTTGTGCTCATCTCTTCTTAGTAATCTAGCCCAAGGTTTTTATTAGGTTAGATATGTAATCCCTAACCTCCTTATTGTTTAGGTATTTTAAGAATTATTTGGTGGGCCTATAATGCAACTTGAGCAAATGCAATATAGCATGTAATCGATCACCTCTTGTGCAACAAACATCCTCCACTTGTAGTAAATGGCACAATTTTGCAACCCAAGCTTGCTTGTCTTCATCCTAAGGGCCCATTAGATGCTTTCCATGAGCCCCTCCAGTTCCTTACTCACAACATAGTTGTAGTGCCCACCAAATTTGGTAAGTTTCCTTGCATGCCCAAAAAGGCCATGGTTAATTCAAGTTTAAAAGTTCTTTTATTCTTGTAAATTCCCTTGATTTTGTGTTATATTTTTGTAAAGTATTCACATTAATCCTATAATATTGTTGGTCATCCTATTTCATGTAGTTCCTTGGTGTACCCAATTCCATAATCAATTCAATTTTATGGTATGACCATTGAAATTCAATGAATTGAAACTTCCTATGCACTACAATATAATGAATTGAGACTTCCTATCCTCTATTTTATCTGATGGAACATCATCCACATTTTCCTTGGCTTCACTCATAATCACACCATCCCTTCATTAAGGGGAACTCAAACAAGTTTTATTTATATTGGCATCTTATTATTCTAAATCCATTTTGGGTTTTTATCTTTTTATCCAAGGTGGCCTTTGGGATGATTTATTTTCTATGAAAATTAACTCATATGTTCTTTTATTCCCCAATATTCTTGGAGCTTTGATGGCAATCATTCATTGGATTTGAAGGTATCTACTTCCCATATACTAACCAAACCCAACATTTGTATTATGAATTTTTAAAAATGGGGTTCCCAAGGCCACATTCAATATTAGTAGTAGGAGAATTTGTTCATAATTGTTAGTTAAGGTACCTAAATTTGTTTTTGAATTTAGTGGAAGCATGTTTGATTTTCTATTTGGAAAATGGAAAGTTGAATGTTCTATGATGTCATTTGAAGTGCAGGTGATGTTGCTTGTAGTTGCAACTATGATTCCATTTTTTAAGAGGGTCTTAAGATGATTCCTTTGAATTTGTTTATCATAAAACTACATTAATCCTTGGTATATTAATTTTGATGTAAATTTTTTGTCAATTCCTACATCATCATCATCATCATCTTAATCATAGTCATCATAATCATTCATCAACATCAAATAAACAAATACTTCAATTCATAGAACATGTTCCATTAAATTCGGTCTTGTAAAATAAGAGAGTGCTCCAAACAAGCGCCTCAAATTTTCTAATAAATCCAAACCAATGACCAATTAGGACCAAGGGGAAGAGGACAGGAAAAAAAGGGGGAACCGTACCTAAGCACTAAATATCATCATCAACATAATAAAGATAGTCATCCTCCTCTTCATCATCAATGTCATTTTCATTATTTTCGTCATCATCATCATCATCATCATCGTTGTCATATTCGCCATCATCATCATTATCATCGTCATCCTCATCATTGTCATCACTGTAATCAACATTGTCCTCCTCCTCATCATCACCATCATCATTTTCATCATCATCATCATCGTCATCATCGTTGTCATCATCGTCATTGTCATCGTCATCGTCATCATCATCATCATTGTTATTGTCGTCATTGTTGTTGTTGGATCATGTTGTCATTGATGCCAATGGTTTGATTGATTGATGTCATTGATTGATGTCAAGTAATTGATTGATGTCAAAGGATTGATTGATTG
>SNQJ01S0083353.1:0-34901 GCA_010110895.2 Picea sitchensis | reverse complement strand
GTGTATGATTGTTCATTTGTTCATTGCTTATTTACTCTGCAGTTATTGGATAATAATGCTTCATTGATATAACACTTGGATTATATGGTTAAATTGCTCTATTACTGATTCACCCCCCCTCTCAGTAATCCAACAGTTGTCATACTATAACTATAACCCCTTACCATTTTAACATTATCACCCTTACTATACAACCCCTTACCCTTTTAACATTATCACCCTTAACCTCCCTTACCTTATAACTATAACCAATGTAACCCATCACTTATGTATATTAATTATATAGTATATAATAATATATTAATTATGTGTTATATATAATATAATTAATATATTTATATTAATTATATTATATATAACACAACATATAATAAGAAATAACAAATATGATAAATATATTATATTTAAAACAAAATATTAATATGAAATGACCAAAACAAAAACAAACAAACAAACAAACAAACAAATCGTGCATGAAGACAACCATGCAACCCTGCGACAACCCTGCAACCCCACCTGAGACAACAAGAAGGCAACCATGCAACCCCTGCGAACCGTGAATGCATTTGACAATCCATTGATCCCGCCCACTGTGAATGCAACCCCTATGAACTGTGAATGCATTCGATATTCCATCGATATTGCCCAGTTGTGAATGCAACCCTTGCGAACCGGAGCACAATAAACTGTGAATAAAATCAATCGATCCTTCCCGAGACAAGAAGTGGACAACACGATCCAACTAGCAAGGAGGTTGTAGCTCACAACAAGGATTCCCTAGCCACCAACAATGCCACCAAAATCGGTGAGTACCTCCGCATTTTACTTTTTGTAGGGCTATTTTTTATTTCAAAATGGTTTATTTATGCCCAAGATTGAACCTACGACTTCATGACTTTATGCCCATGAGCCTCGATCCTCCTGCAACCGAGCTAGGCTTTTATTTTGGGACAAAAATCATGATTTTCCAGTTATATTGGCATCCTGTCGATCTGATGGACGAATGTAGTTTGAGATCAAAATTTGGCATTAAGAGAAGGTCCTACAACTTTTCCAAAGAATGTGGGAAGAGATTACACCTTCTCTCAAATAGGTAGATCCAAATTCACTACAAAATTTGAAGTTTTCCTTATTTAGAGGAAAATTATTTACATGAACCTTTAAAAAGGTGAAGCTCAAATGGGTTGGATTAAGGTTCAAGTATCCTCTCCTCCTCCATCCCATTCACTCATGGAAA
Organism: Picea sitchensis; assembly: GCA_010110895.2. Classification (NCBI taxonomy): domain Eukaryota; kingdom Viridiplantae; phylum Streptophyta; class Pinopsida; order Pinales; family Pinaceae; genus Picea; species Picea sitchensis. Next base: position 33,664 of record SNQJ01S0083353.1, on the reverse strand, counting down.
TCCATAGGTGTAGATGAGGAGGGAGAAAAGAAAATATAGAGGAAGATAGAGTAGGAAGTAGGGAGCCATAACAAAGACTCCATCACTTAGATAGTGGCTTATGAATTTAGAAATTCATGCAGAGAGAAACATCTTGTTGAGGAGGATTGAGTAGGTTAGAAATTAGTTTTGGGGAAATTGTCTTTTTTTAGATAGGGGTGTGCAAAACCTCCAATTGGGGGGTAGTGATGGGCCTTCAATTTGTCACTTTCCATGGCCCACATTATGTACAAATGTGATACATTTTGCCTCATAAGCGAAGACATTCCTGGAAAATATTATCACCTTTGATGACCGATGTAGATACTATGACTCATTCTTATATAATAAAATGTGATATTACTTAATCTAAATATGAATGTGATATATTCTTGATATTAAGTGTTTTTATGGTTTTGTGTGATTTGAATATTTAAGTTAATATGGTTCATAAGTAGGAAATAGTGCAACTATGGTGAAAGGATTTGACCCACATGACAAGTTTATCTCCTTCATTCATTGGCATAGACCACTTTTTTTAATGGTTGACAAATTTAAGGGATAATGTCCCTTCACAACCTTCAAAGCTTCTAGCACTTAAAGGTAGTGATAAAGACACTAAGCGATTTGATATCTTGCTAATCTTGAGGATTTGAATTGACAAAGGAGTATTAGTTCCTTGAACAACATGCAAGAAATTAAGCAATTAAGGAACAACTCCCACCAATCAAGGGATTGATTAGATGGGCTAGATAAGACTCTTTTCAAGTATAAATAGAGTCATAGTTGATAGAGTACATATTTAGTATTGTGGTTGCATTTTCCTTCTTGTTGTTCAAGCTAGTTCAAATTGTAGCCAAGAGGCAAATTTATGCCCAAAATATGCGAAAATATGTGAGGGCCTGAATGTGTATCTATAATGTGTGGGTTATCAAATGTACTAAGATTGAACAACTAATAAAACCTGATATATATCATTTTTGTAATGCAAAATGTCTGTGTAGCATACAAAACCAATTCATATAGAATAAAAAATATTCATACAAAAATAATGTAATCAAGACGTCATACAAAAATTACCATATGATCTTTGTTCATTCCTTATCCTTCACAACCCCCAACTTACAACTCCTCTAAGTGCTCAAATGATCTCACTAGCCATGACACAATTCCCTCTACTAAGATTAATATTTTATGTGTCACTATCATGGAATGGTGTTACGACTCATCACATGGGAATGGCCCCAACCATTATTTGTTGGGTCAAAAATTGAAACATGGAATTCCTTATCGTCATTTCCCCACATAGCTTCCTTTGAGCCTTTTTTCTATTTTAGAAATGAGGGTGAATTGTGGGAACTTGTTATTATGGAATTGTAGTGGAAGCTTGTGAGGAAACTATATCATTACTTCTACCTTTTGGTATGAGTTGGACCAACTCTATGTTGTGGCCTCTTGTTGGATCCCTAGAACACTCTACATTGAACATAGTGTGTTGACAAGTTGGCAAGGGATCTATACATTTAATGTGGGAGATCTTCCTAGTAGACTAATTGGGATAGTAAACCCCGGGGAATCTCTTCAAATATATCCCTTGTATAATTCACATAGATATGTGGGATAACACCTACCATGAACACTCCAACATTCCAACATTCCATTCCTCAAAATATACACATGTGAGTGGAAGCATGCCATGACTTCCATTTTTGTGTTCAAGGGATATTTAAAACGAATTATACATCAAATCTATTCAGTCTACACATTTTCTTATCGTAGTAAACAAACTACAAGCCCCATATCTTTTCTTTATTTTACAAAGAATGTCAGTGAAGAATTATTGGCTATAAAATTGGGATGTGTCCCTCATCCCTAATTCTATCTAGCATTTCACATGCTTCATTGAACTTTCCAGTAGCTTCAAAGCATAATGCTTGCAATTAATTAGTATCATTTTAGGATTGACTTTAACAATGTTTTTAGGCATGAGGAAAATTGAGCATCCAAGCTTCGTTGCCACATTGATTATATAGGTTGCATTCAACCTCTTTTATTTCTCATTCTCACCCTTTACGATAATGTACCAGTTCAAAACCCTAGGTTCCACAAAATTTAGTGGTTCAAGGATAAATATTACATTTACAACTTATACTTTTATCCCTCAATCTCTCTATTTGATAAGTTCTACTTGTATTTTTTACTTTTGCATTTGCCCAATTCTCTATGTCAAAATATGATATCTCTTTTGATTAGAATGTAACTTGGGAACCTTGAGAAGCTGAAGCATGTTGTACCACATCAATTTCCACAGATATATAAGAATTACATTTTTATCTCCTTCCACAATGTCATTCCTACAACATTAACATGTGAAAAGTTTAGTTTCTTTCCAATTTTGATTACTTGGTTACAACTTTCAACTTTTTTGAATGGCATATGATTCCAAGGTCTCTACCTTGTGAAAATGGTCAACTATATTCATGTCATCAATGAATAATGTCCCAACATTCAAATATCCTTTCATGAGTTTCTCTCTTATGTTCAACATAATGAAGAGAAAACGATGTCATCGTTGTCCCACATGTTCAAGAATTTTATTGAAATTGTTACCATGTCCCATAGTCATTTATAGTGTTTTATGCCATGTCGGAAACATTATTACAATCAATCACCATTGCATTAGGTTCATTCTTGAAAAAATCAAACCATACACCATTTTCCCCAAATTTTCTCACTGCTTGGGTGAGTTTTAAATGTGACAATGCATGTCATCCCTACCATTAATGCATGCCATATTGACATCTTCACCTCATGATAACCTTTCATTAGATTCCATGCCTTAATATTTTCCAATGAGCCCTCTTTTGTGCAATTTGGCCACTTGGAAACAACATCCTTATCTCGAATTATATAGATTTAACCAAGATCCAACAATTTCCGACTAGGATAATATGTCCAAAAAACTCTGAAAAGAACCAAAACTTAGAACGTTTAAACTAAGGCTTTGTTTTATCGGTACAATAATTTATAACCAATCATCAAAATTGTCCCTTCACATTGTTCCAAAAGAACATCTTTCAAATATATGTGCATGCTTTTATAAAGGATAAGAAAATGTTTTTTGTGAAATCTGTGGTGTGCCCTCCACACTGTCAAAACCTTGCAAATACCTCACGTTCATCTTTGTGGTTTTTCAAAACAAAGATCTATTGAATTTTCTGAATGTCCTAAATGACACTTCGACAAAGGGGAACACAGACCACTATGCCTTTTTGCATCTACATTGGATTCTTATGATTGGGTAGTGAGATATTGTTCATATGAAAACAATTCATTGGAACAATTTTTTTAAAAAATAAGTGTTTTATCTATGCAATTTAATTATATATTTTGTATAGGACACTGGTTGGTCATTTCTCTCATTTAATGGTGTTATAGGACGTACAAGAAAACATGTATTTTTCAGATCTATCTTCATTGAGTGATGGAAGTTCAAGTAGAATAGAGGAAACTGAGACATCTAGTAGGTCTAATAGGCGGAGATCAACTAGAGGTGAGAAGATCAGAAGAAAATTGCATAGACGCATGAAATTTTTTCTTGCGAAAGGAGGATCATGTTCTTATTTTCATGAGAGCATAGACGACACTGAGTTTCCCTTGAGGTACAAACATATAGTGAAACGATGGGTACCCAAGGATATTACTGAAATAAACATTGTTTTTTGTGTAAACGAAAGGATATATCAGATTACTCCATCGTCATTACATGGTTTGGGGCTATTTTCCATGGATGGAATAAAGGTCTATTACAGTGGATTAACTGAATTGATGGAGTATGTCGGACCCCATTATATCTACAAAGATTGGATACGACTAGTCCAATATACAAAAAGTATGCGAAGATATGGCTTGGCTACAAATTATATACAACTAAAAGACAATGATCAAAATAAATGAGAAACTATCTATATTGACGGGAGTCCAAAAGCATCAGGGAATATTGTAGGGTTTATAAAGAGTACACGACCCACGACCATAAATAAGAAACCCAATTGCGTATTCGAGGGGCGTGAAGGAAACCGTGTATTCGTATGTGCAATAAAACCAATAGCTACAGGGGAAGAGTTATTGATTGATTACAATTTTAATTGAATATATATAGACGTTGCTATTGAGGGGGAGGTATGTATACTATTTTACCCAACATGTAAGCAATGACTCTTATATTTTATGATTTTCATTATGTTCTTTAGTCACTCTTTACTTTTTATGTTTTTAGCATGCCATGTTTTTGTCCCATGTGTATTCATGAAATTACTTTATTTCTCATACATTTGAATTTATTTCTCATGATCATGATCATGGTTCTAATTTTATTGTAATGTGGCAGGATGATCGTGGTAAATCAATATCCTCAAAACAGGTAAACAAACAACAATTTTCGAATTGCATTTAATGTGCATTTTATTTTTTTGGTGATAGATCATTTTATTTGTTTACATAACTGAAATAACATTTATTTTGTTGAAATATGTAATCAACAGGCCATGATGTTGATAATTGTTCGTTCAATGAAAGGCATTTGTATGCATTCCCCGAACCTATGGTATTAATAATAAAAAAATATCATTCAAGCGAACATGGAATTGGCTCACTTGTTAGACATTCTAGAACAAACTCCTGAATTCAAAGAAAGGATCAGAGAAGTTATGACAAGGCTTAACACATATATGGTAATAAACATAATTTCAAGTGGTTTTATTTTGAGGTCATAATATCAATTATGAAAGCTTGATTTTTAACTCTTACATTATCTAAACGAAAAAAAGGTTTGCTTTCTTATATATAGATTTTTGGATCTTGTTAACCCTGAAATGCATGTTGTCGATAGTAGTGGTGTTGCATAGACACCAAATGGTACCGACGCAGGCCCTCATATACCTGCAAGGATGCGACTATTTAGATCTCCACCTCCCATACCATTAGGTGGGAGCCACGACACGCATCCCCAGGAAGCCACACATGTAGGCTGTGGAAGTGGTGATGAAGATGAGGTTGATGATTTTGCCAACTATATGGTTGATTTTCCTAAAGAAAGATGTGTGACCAACACTGGGACCCTTAAGGGTACATTTATGGTCAATGAGGAAGGACTTCCATTGAAGCAAGTCAAAGTCCTAGGTAATTTTTAAAATTTTATTTGTTTCATGTTATCTATGTAAATAAACATAAATCATCTAAATTAGTATTTTTAAATTAATAATCATATTTTTGCGTGTAACGATTTTTATAGGGTCTTGGAGTAAAAGGTGTTTTTGATTTTTGGTCCCACCATACAGGAGAGGTGGAATTCCCATAATTCCAGCCTAAAAAAAGAATCGATGGATTATCTTGAAAGCCTTTTTGGTGTAGACACATTTAATAAAACATTGACCACCACCACAGTTGGCCAATATTTAAAATATATGTGGGAAACCTATAGAAAGAACTTGAAACAAAATGATAGGTACGAACATCTTCTGATGATTCCAGAGAGGGAGTGGAAGGCTCTCATTGAGGACGCAAAAGAGAATAAATTGATAGATAAGAAAAAACACCCTTTGGTCCCAAAAGGTAAATTACAATTTCAATTCAATACCTTTAATTTTTTTTAGATCTAAATAAAAGTGTGGTATATATTAACATACTTGAAACTTTTGATGATAGGTTGAATGAAACTTCAAAGGAAACAAAATCAAGGCTTTCCAAATGTGGCCAACACATGCTAGGCCAGGGAGGCTACTTGAAGTTGCAGTCACAAATTGTAAGTACCCAAATATCTTATTTGTATTGCCTTGAAACTTTTAGGTAATTGTAGCCAATAACATTAAAACCACATACTCTTATGCAATGCAGGGTGGTGAATTCGGTACTGAAACCACGGAGGAAGACCTCCAACTTGGTTACAAGTACGACTATAAAGTTGTATTTGAACACCGGAAAAGCTTGGGGCAGTTACCAAGAACCACTTTGCAAGATAAGGTAAATAAAATTCAATCCACATTAACCTTTCATTATTAATATAATACAATCATGTTTGATATCATTGATAAATTTAATGTGTTACAACTTTGTTTTAATCAAGGGAGCAACATTGTCAACCAACCTAGTAGTATTGGAGAACAATGCATTGATAGTGGTTTGCAATCAGAATATGGTTCTCCCATGCAGTCCCATTCCATTGGGGTGCAACCCCACGATGGTGCTATGACTAAGACACATGACGGTAATATAGTTGTATTTTAATCATATACTTAATAATTTTGTAGTTATACATTTTGTACTTCTAATTTTTTTTACTTATACATTTATGATTGTCCTTATAAAGTTTGTGGTTTCAATGACAGAAAATGTTGTACTTGAGGGTCATACAGTTGAAGAGGAGCACGAGGGGGAAACCATTCCAACGGTGTCAACCAGTGCACTAGGTAAATAATGACATTGCAGGTGTTTTTTTTAATATTACTAAACTAGTTCAATGATATTTAAAAACTGACCATCTAAATTTTATACTTTTTCTTTTGTAGGTGATGCCTCGTCACAAAAACCTCCATTACCCCGTGAGTACTCCACGACTAGGCGTGCTCTGCGTGAGAGGACACAAGCACAATAATATTTTGAAGAGTACCCAGAGAACGAATACATCGATATTGATGAACTACTTAGGAATTTTGGAGCTAAGAAGACGAGGTTGACTAAAACTAAATGATTTTTGAATTTTCACTATGTTGGGCTCAAGTATGAGGTTATTTCATTTTAGCATTTACTTGAACCATAAAAAAATGCAACTACACAATTTACAAGTGATGCAATAACCAATATCACAAGAAGAAGTACCATGCACAAGAAATATCATGGGAAACCCTTCTACTCAAGGGATGAAAACCCAACAATCCTTTGCTATATTCTCAAGAGAAGATCTCCCAACCATAAAACCCTAATGCACACAAGAGGGTGCTATACTACCTTGAAACTTGTGCCCAAGAGAGGTGCACACTTCAACCCTTAAAGTGTACTTGCTGAAATTCTGAAATGTCAAGTGACTTGTGTGTGAGTGTGTTTCCTCAATGGCGAAATGACCTCTATTTATACTAGACCTAGACACAGTAAAATTTGTGTCTATTGGCACAATAGGGTCGACCTCAATAACTTAGAAAATAATTAATTATAACAAAAAAAATTAATTATCTTTCACATATGGTGGGGTTGACATGTACTCTTTACATCACAATCAGGGTTATAGGTAAATCTTACACTTAGATAATATATAAATGAATCCACACTTCCACTAGTGCTCATCCACCAGGGACAGATCCACCTGTGCTCATCCACATGGAAATCATACTCAACATAATCATCTGGAGTACCACATCATCTCATCTCTCACACAAAGGAGAATGATACACCCATCACATGGACACACCCAACCACTAGGGGATGAATCAACTCTCCAGAGGAGAACAATGCCCGAACCACTTGGGGGATGACTCAACTCTCACACAGAGGAGAACGATCCCTCATCATGTGAGTATTCCCAACACTGGGCTCCCTCTTAGGTCGATTAAACTCAGTCACAGAGGAGAACGTATCCTGGAGGCTGTCTCACGAAGCTGCAATCATCAACACTCCCTCTCAGCTAGGGAGGCATTCTCCACAAGAAAAAGTCTCTCATGAAAGTACTCAAACTTCATTTTGGCAAGTGGTTTGGTGAAGATATCTGCAATCTGATCATGTGTAGGAAGGTACTGCACGTGTGATGCTTTCCTTTGCACCATGTCTCTGATATAATAATATTTTATCTCAATGTGTTTCGATTTATTGTGAAACACATGATTCTCAGAGAGCTTTACACAACTCTGGTTACCACAATGAATAATGGTAGAATCCATCTCATGATCAAATAAATCTACCAGGAGCTTGCGAATTTACACTGTTTCGCGGACTGCCACACTCAACGCTATATACTCTGATTCTACGATACTTAAGGCCACAGAGCTCTGTTTCCTGCTGCACCAGGAAACCATGGAAGATCCCAAGGTAAAAAAACAACTAGATGTGCTCTTCCAGTCTAATCCCTCCCTATTCTGCATCGGCATATCCTTGCAAAATCATGTCTACACTGGAGGCATATCTCAGGCCATATCCAATTGTGCCTCGTATATATCTCAATACATGCTTCGTTGCTATCCATCGAGTCTGTCTCCACTGACTCATGAATTGACTAAGTACATTCACTGCATAACATATATTAGGTATGGTGTTAACCAGATACATCAATGATCCAATCAACTGTCGATATAAATGTGGATCAATCTCACCTGAATCAGTAGAAGCATAGTTCATTTTCTTCAAATCCATCCCCATCGGTGTAGGCATGGATTTGCAGTCTGTCATACCGAACTTCTTCAATATCTCTACTGTATATTTTCCTTGACTCAATAAAATATCCACAGTCCTATGGCATACTTCTGGTCCCAAGAAGTAGTGCATCATACCCAGATCCCTCATCTCGAATTCAAAATCCAATGATCGCTTGCATTCAACAATAAGTCTTTCTGAACCAATGAGGAATAAGTCATCCACATACAAGACCAATATCATGCACTCGTCACCAACAATGTGATAATATAGTTTTGGATCAACAACACTCTTGTTGAAGCCTAAAATCATCAAGAATCCATCCATCTTCTCATACCAAGCACGAGGTGCTTGCTTTAGTACATACATGGATTTATTCAACCTACACACATGAGATTTCTCGTCTTGTATCATGAATCCTTTTGGCTTCTCGATGTAAAATTTTTCCTCAATATCACCATTGAGAAATTATGTCTTTACATCCATCTGATGTATTTTCCAACCCATGGATGTAGCTAGTGCAATGATAGTATGGATGGAAGTGTATTGGGATACTGGAGAAAATTTCTCCTCATAATCAATTCCCTCCACCTGTGAAAATCCTCTGGCTACAAATCTCGCTTTGTATTTATCGACACTTCCATCAACTGCATGCTTGATCTTATAGATCCACTTGGAAGTCACTATAGACTTCCCTTCTTGTCTCGGAACAATATCCCACACATCATTATTTATGATGGACTAATACTCTTCCGCCATGGCATCTTTCCATACTGTTTCCCTATTGCTTCTCCGTGACAAGAAGGCTTAGTATCAATGATGTGGCTCATGGATGAAAAATAGCTCGAAAATATCTTTGGTTTCTTTCTCTCTCGGAATGTGCGTTGAGGAGTTGCATTTCCCTCGGCCTCCTGCAGAGTTTGTCAAGCCCAAGCAGGCCTTTTATGGCCTACTGCAATGTCTATGGGGACATCAACTAGATCAACTAGAACAATGGTTGTATCCCTCTGAATTGATGAAGGGGGAGAAGGTATTGTCTCACTGTCAATCTCCATCTGATATTCTCTGGATCTTTGAAAGGTTATCTCTTCCTCAAAGATAACATCTCTTCTCACCTCAATCTATCTCTGACCATGGATGTAGATCCGATATGCCTTCAAAGATTCATTGTATCCCACAAATGTACCCTTTCTCCCTGAAGGTTCTAAACTGGACCTCTTCTCTTTGGGTACATGAAAGTATATTGGACACCCAAATATCCTGAAGTGTCCAACCTCAGGATTCACTCCGGTGTAGGTTTCTTCGGGAGTCATATTATTCAAAATCAGGTGAAGACTCATGTTCTAAATGTATATTGTTTTCATGGATGCTTCTGCCCATATAATCATAGGTAGACTCTGATCATGTATCATTGCTTTGGTTTCCTCAATGATAGTTTTGTTCTTTCTCTCTGCAAGCCCATTTTGTTGAGGGTTATAAGGAACTGTGTACCCCCTCTTGATCCCTGCCTCAATACAAAAATCATTGAAATCCTTGGAGGTGTATTCTCCTCTATTGCATGATCTTAGTACCTTTATCTTTCTTCCAATCAGGTTTGCAACCTGAGCTTTGAATTATTGAAATCTTGCAAGGACTCCATCCTTGGTCTTCAAGAAATAAATCCATGTTTTTCAAGAGTGATCATCTATAAAGAGCACATAGAGAAAATATCCATTTAAAGAGGAAACATTCATTGGTCCACACACATCTGAATGTATCAAGTCCAAGATTCCCTTGGATTTGTTTTCACTGCTCAAGAAGGACCCCTTGACATTCTTGACAAGAGCACAACCTCTGCAAACACCTTATGTTGAGCATGTATCTCTGGAAGGCTTGTTACCATTTTCCCTAGAGCTAGCTGGGATCTATAATGAATGTGAGAAAGTCTCCTATGCGATAGCTCACTCAAGTTGATAGTATCATGTAATAGGGCCTAGACTGGTCGGATAGTCAACCTGTATAAGCTATTTTATTGAATACCAATTACTCAGGCATAATTCATATGTGAGCCCTTGTGCCATGCAATAAATTTTCCTTCAGAAAAGGTAACCTTGTAGCCTTTGTCTTCTAAGGTAGAAATGGATACAAGGTTCCTCTTCATCCCACGTACATATAATACCTCACTCAACTGAAGAGGTATGCCAGAATCTAGTTGGAATGTAGAAGTTCCAACCCCTTTCACATTATATCTGGCATTGTCTCCAAGTACAACATGTAGATTGGTGTCTTTCTCAACAAGATATGTCAAATGATCTCTATATCTGGTCATTTTCCTAGAGGCACCACTATCAATTAACCAAATATCATTATCAGTAGGAACCGTACCTGAGAGTGTTGAAATGAATAAGAAGGATTATTCTTTGATGTCTTCATCTCTCTGAAGTATTGAATTCCAGGAAATGAAGTTTCTTGATCCATCAAGATTATCTTCCACCATAGTTATGTTCATCATATTTTCAGATTCTTTACAAACCCTTACCAACTGGGCTAGGAAACCTAATGGCAAGGCTATGCTATCAATATTAGGTTTTGGTGGGCTTATGAATTCCAACAATAATCCTTGAAAGTCAAAAGAACATTGGTGAGCTAAAAATCTCCTTCAATGAGCTGCAGAAACCCTAAAACTGAAATTTCTACAGAAATTTGTGAAGCCCTAGAAACCCTAGGGCCAAAAGTCCAAAATTCTCGAAATTGCAATATGAGAGTTATTGGAGGTGCGCCGAGGGTGGTCGTACACCCCTATGCAATTTTTATCCCCAACGTTTCAGTATTAAATGCTGGAACACCCAAAAAGGAGAGGGTCGTACAGTTTTCTAGAAACCCTAGGAGGGTCATACAGATTTCAGAAAAGAGGATGGTTGGATTTGTAGGCTTGTGAAATGGATTCTTCAAGACCTATGCTCTGATACCGTGTTGAATTTTCACTATGTTGGGCTCAAGTATGAGGTTTATTTCATTTTATCATTTACTTGAACCATAAACAAATGAAACTACACAATTTACAACTGTTGTAGTAACCAAGATCACACGAAGAAGTACAATGCACAAGAACACAAGAAATATCCTGAGAAACCCTTATATTCAAGGGAAGAAAACCAAAAAATCCTTTGCTATATTCTCAAGATAAGATCCCCCAACCATAAAACCCTAATGCACACAAGAGGGTTCTCTACTACCTTGAAACTTGTGCCCAAGAGAGGTGCACACTTCAACCCTTAAAGTGTACTTGTTGAAATTCTGAAATGTCAAGTGACTTGTGTGTGAGTGTGTTTCCTCAATGGGAAATCACCTCTATTTATACTAGACCTAGACACAATAAAAGTTGTGTCTATTGGCACAATAGGGCCAACCTTAATAACTCAGAAAATAATTAATTATAACAATAAACATTAATTATCTTTCACATATGGTGAGGTCGACATGTACCCTTCACATCACAATTAGGGTTACATGTAAATATTACACTGAGACAATATAGCAAGGGATCCACACGTCCACTAGTGCTCAGCCACTAGAGACACGCCCACCTATGCTCAGCCACATGGATGTCATACTCAACAGAATAATCTAGACTACCACATTGTCTCATCTCTCACACAGAAGAGAACGATACACCCATCACATGGACACACCCAACCACTGGGGGGCGACTCAACTCTCTAGAGGAGAACGATGCCCCAACCACCTGGGGGACGACTCAACTCTCACACATATGAGAATGATGCCCCATCATGTGGGTATGAACAACACTGGGCTCCCTCTCAGGTCGACTCAACTCAGTCATAGAGGAAAATGTATATTGGAGGATGTCTCATGAAGCTGCAATCATCAACAATGATGATGTACAATATTTTAATAACTATTTATAAAAGTTATTTTCTATGAAACACTTTTTTGTACTCATGTTGGAAAAAAATGAAATATAGATGGTTGGTTATTATGTTCAAAGCAAATTTAAATCAAATAACTTTGTAGTTATTTTAGCGTAGCTTTCTTGCATATCTTTACAATCACATTCTATCCGTTTTGAATATTTTTAATGCATATTTTCTAGTAGAAAATAGATTGGGTATTGGGGAATTGAGAGTGATGTGAGAGGGGGGGGGGAGCCATAAGATATTTCTCCTTCACGTGGTTGGACATGTTCAGTAGAGAATAATTTATTGGAGTCATTTAATCTTGGAGAAAACCCCCCTCGATCCAACGAAGCAACAACAAAGTCAATGTTGATTTAATTGCTACTACTTGAAATCTAGGGAAGTCGTTTGATCCAATATTAGACGCTCAGATCCAATAAATTATTCTTGAAACCAAGAGGATCTCATTCAATTATGTTATGACACTCTCATAAAAATGCATCTTAGAGTAAATAATGCGCTACAAATATGACTTGTATTGATTTTGTAGATATTTATAGAGGTTGAATGATTTTGGCAGGTACTTTAAGATCTTTCTTTGTCGAGTGAGGTAAGCTCAGGACAAACAAATGGTCATACAACTGAAGATGAGCATGCGGGGGAAACCATTCCAACTGTTCTGACCAGTTCATCAGATCAGGTGTGATTTCTCCTTTTAGCATAGTTTATATAGCCATCAATTCTAGTTATGTTTAATGTTTATGAATTGTTATGTGATTATTTATTAATGAAGGGTTTTCTATGTGATAATTTATTGAGATATATCATCTATTTAGTACTTGTCATGTTCACTATTTCTTCTATATATGTTCTATACCTCTTACAAGTGTTTCCATTTCTTACTATCAAACACATAAAACTCTTATAAAAAAGTTAGGACTTGGAACAATATGCATAGGTAAGACTCAAACAACAAGGATGACTTCCATTTCTTAGTATCAAACACATGAAACTCTTATTGAAAATTTAAGACTTGGAAAAAAAAGCATAGAAATCATGTGAAATCATGGAAGTGATACTAGCTTAGTAGATAAAAAAAAAAAAATTCTTCTCTATCCAACTCTTTAGAAAATTTCTCATACTCATGCCTTCTACCCAAGCACCTAGTGATGACACAAGGAAGCTAGTATCCTTCACCCCATACCACCTTATAACACTTTATGAATTTCCAAGTCACATTTGCTAAATCTTCACCTTCACTAAAGTCTAATGAATCATGCACTACTCCCATAGTCACCAAAGGTTCCTCAATCACCTTTGTCTTCTTTTGTCTCTTCTTGGCTTACCTCTTAGTATATTTATCAACCCCTTCTTCTCAATGGGTGGTTGATCCTTCTCAATGATCTCTAAGACCATCCCTTATAATTGCTACAATCTAACTAAAACAATGTCAATAGTACCCTCAACTTGTTGATCTTCACAATGTTGAAGCACACCCATTAGGAGTTTGTCATCTAATCTAGTTAATATAATCTTAATAACATTTATCTTTCATCATTTCTAATTTATTTGATTCTATGCAACTGTTGTCCAATTTGAATGTACTTTTGTTTGGGTACTCTTGCAAATGATTTTGTTGAATTTACTTTTGTTTAAGTCCCATTGACCTATTTTGGTCATTCATTGGACATTGATAAATTTATCTTATCATGTCTTATCAAATGCATTCTCAATTTGAATTTTGCAATGATCTGTAGAAAATTATTTATCATAACTATTCTCATCATCATTGTTTTATCAAGGAAATGATGTCAAATAGGTGGTGACATGATTAAAACTTTAAAATGCTTAGAATGTCATTCTCATTGAAAACATTGTCTATGTGATAATCAATGTCTATGAAGTTACGAACCATTGTAACTAATCACATCATATATTCATAAATAAATTAATAGTGGTAAGTGAATGGTAATAATTGTATATGCGATGTATGTGTGCAAGGCTAGTAAAATAAAATGGAATTAAAAAATAAACTATCATACATCCATCTTAAATCCTAGTTTCTTTAAGCTTTGAGATGTTTGCACCTGTTTTTTGTTTCTCCCTATATGTGCTCAATAGATATGGGATTAAGATGGATCTATGCTAGTTAACAACAATAATTGCATGTTGTATACCACAAATCTCAATCATATATAATAAGGTGGTATTTTTTAAGACTTTATATGCCCTTTAATTTCATAGTCATTTGTATTATAAATTTCAGTGATACAATCCCAAATTGATATTAGAAAGTGACTAAGCTAAACATGGACTTATTTAGTGTGTGGAAGCTAACTTTGATGGTTAAGTCAATAGAAAAGTATAAGATGGGACCTAGGTAGTTTTGTAGAGGCACATGAGTAACTCAAGAGAATCAGTGCAATGATGTCCATGTTTTGAAGTATTAAGTTTTTATTTGATGTCCCATGAGGGAAGATTCCCACAAGTTTCATTTGGAAAGAAGGAAATGATTGTTGTACATAAATATTAAGTGATTTTTGGAGCTAGCAAATGGATAGAATCAATGGAACATAGATGATGGTTATTATAAGGAGATGATGGTTATCAAAGACTATAAGAAAATTTGCAGAATTCTCTCTCTTTTCTCCAACTGATTATATTCCGCTATTTCCACCTATGTGATTAATTGCAAGGTTTATATGTTTATATGTTGAAGGGAAATTACCTATGTTTCGTTCTGAACCCTGACATTTTTTTAATATGCACTTTTTTAGGTCAAGAAACATAGAGATTTAAATAATTGTGAGATTAAACTTATATCATTGCAGATGAACTAAGAGAAGAGAGAAAGAAAGAACTAAAGAAGAACAATGCATCCAAAATCAAATCTTTAGTTGAGGAGGTAAGATTGCTTATGCATATCCAAATTCATAGACTATTCAGAAATATTGATTAAAGAATAGAGCATTTTAATTGTTATTTTAGAGTAATTCGGCCTTTTGATTTATCTTTTCTTTCAAAGAGTTTGGATAGATTGCTTTTCATCTAGAAAATGGTTTATTACCTGCAAAATCTAAAATGCAACTATTTTCTCCCTCTCTGCAAATTAATATATCGGGTGTACTTTCTTATTTTAAAATTTTACAATGGTGAATCACTCCAATGTTTTGAGAATCATGACTAGCAATGAGCCATGATGAAGGGGAAATCCATAGGGTGGACTAAAATGTAATGTCAAAAAACCTTTGCTTGAAACACTTGTTCAATTGAAAAGGAAAACAATCATGCATACATTTTTCTTCATGTGTGTTTATCCTCTCTTTATTGTTAGATGTTCTAGAGTCATGTTTGGTTGTTGAGATTCACAAGATGTAGTGAAAAGAATCACTTTGATAAAAGATGAATAAGAATCACTTGATTTAAATTACAAATGAGATTGGGTCTATAAATATCCAACTCAAGAGGTAGGGCACTTTCCCCAATAGCGTTTGAGTCTATGTGTACAAGGTTGGGCTTAGCCAAACCTAGAAATATAGTAATGATTACAATATAAGGTCGACCAAGGCTAAAAGTGAAACCTACACCATTTTCAACATTGGTAGAGTCAAATATTGAATATTTCATTAGAATACAAGTAGTATTACATAACGGTGTTACATGAGACTTGTGCTCGCACCTTATTGACGTGTCTTGGACATGGACAATGTATTGGAGACGTGGGATTCATCTTGGGTACATATAGGCCATATTCGATTTGGCAGGGTATGTTGGGGATGTAGGGGGGGGTAAGTCCTTGTTCCTATTCCTCCTGTATTGGACACATGGACGTACCTTCTGGAATGAGGAATTTGTACACAACCCCAAAGTGTTGTTCTATGCAATGATAAAAAGAAAAAACCATAATCACTCTCACCCTTTCCTAGTTGGTCCACCTACCGTCTTCTTTATATTGAAACCTATGCAAACCATACATAAAATCATTTTTACCATTTTCTATTCATTGTTAGTTGGTGCGAGGCATCCTTTGGTGTTGGGCATTACTTGGAGTTGAAAAATCACATTTACAATAGATTTTCTAAGTGTTTCCATTGGATTTGACGTTTATGATGCACTGGTGCTGGACCACATGGAAGGAGAAGGGAAAGCATTGACTAATTTATGATTTTGACATTTATTACTTTATTTGTTTATAATTTTTTATAATTATTGGTAGAAATATATGTTGTTAGTGGAATTTACATTGAACCTATCGACCAAAAAACCAAAACTGAACTAGTCCATCCCAAAAAACTGGAGCCAAGAATAAAACCAGAAATAAAATTAGTGGACCAAAACAGATAACATTTTCAAATTTTGATGAATTTCTTTTATTCATATACATCAATGTAAATCCCAATTATTAGACCCAAAATATGCAAAGTTTTCTCATGTATATACCATGCAAGGGTGAATATAACAAAATAGCACCAAGTGCAATACATGTCTGCAACAAAATACATAAACATTGAGGCTCGAATTGGCCTCTAGAGTCCTAAAACGATCATGCTACAACAAATAACTACATATCATCAAAACCATGACATATATTGGGGTCCTCATCATCAATAACACCCTTTGCCTTCGACGTCGGCCTTTTCCTCTCCCTCAATCTATCAGGGATACTAGGATTTAGTACTAGTGCTTGGTGATACTTTGTAGATACAATTCCATCCACCTTGTTGCTCAAGTCAACACCCTCCAATTTTGATGAAATTGGTTAATCCCTAAAAATAAGATTTTTAAGGCTATGGAGTGGGGTTCTTAGGTGACATAGTAAGAGTAAGACTTAATAAAATGTATGGTTGTTTTAGTATATGAAATGGGATGGAAATGCAAATGGGATAAGGACAATATATATAAATGAAGGAAAATAAAAATAAAAAAAAAGAGATGGAAGGAAACCAGTACCTATCAGTCATGGGGCAATGTAGTCATAAGGCATTGGATAAACGAGAGAACAAGTATGTCACAAAAAACTACTTTGAATTAGGTCATATGGTAGAAAAGTCTTGTTTACCATCTTCCACCAACTAATAGATGAAGGAACTATTTGATCAATTCATCTTTAAGGTAACATAAAAAGGTAAAAATGGCCTAATACGATGCAATTGAACCTTGTGTTTTATGGAAATCTGTTGATAAAACTAGTCTTGAAGGGCTAATATTGTTACTCATCAATAAAATTGTAAAGGCATTGTTTTATGGCTGAAATGTGCTTCGAAAGTTGAAACTTAATTGATAGAAGCAAGGAGAAAAAGTGTCGAAATAAAACACGAAATAAAGCAAAAGGGAGAGCCTCGTCACATTACTTTAATCCTAGATGAATGAATTCATTACTAAGTCTTTATAAGAGAATGAAAATAATAAGTATCTACATTGACATGAACAAAAAATTGAAGAGCGTAAATAAACCATAAATCAAAGTGGATCAATACCAATTCCAAGTCCATGACACCAAGATTACTCTTGTCCTTTGTTTTGTTTGTTTTTCACTTATTTTTTAAATACCAACAGGTTGTCGGTCTTCCCACGTCCCTCCCGTCATTGATATAGCATAAACATCGGAGATATAGACCCCTCATCATTATTCCGAAGTTCCTCTTCCTACGTACCATGCAACGTCCCTCCCGTCATTGATATAGCATAAACGTCAGATATATAGGCCCCTCATCGGTATTGTGACGTCCACTATGGGTCCCGCGATGTTGCATGTCTGACTCAATGCACATCTATTTTGTGACGACATAAACGTTGTACATATAGGCCCCTTGTTGGTATTACGACGTCCCTTGTTGCAATTGACGTTCCTCTTTCGAGATACCGTGCAACGTCCCTCTCGTCGCCGATATAGCGTAAACGTCAGAGATATAGGCCCCTAGTTGGTCTTGTGACGTCCACCACAGGTCCGGCGTTGTCGCATGTCTGAATCAATGGACATCTATTTTGTGATGGGGAAAACGTTGGATATATAGGCCCCTCGTCATTCTTACAATGTCCCCTGTGGCGTCTAAGGTGAGATGTTTTGGCGTCGTGGTTGCGACATCCATAGTGGGCTTGGACAATGAAAGTAGGGATGACACGTGTTCGCTAGAAATATGTGTCGTCGGTATAACGTTGTCATGTGAAATGACATTTGAGGGGGTCTGATGTTTGTCATTATCCCGACAATATAAAGTGGAAATTGCTACGAACACACCATCGAAAAATGATCCAAATGTACTAGTGGACCCATGTTCATTTTTCATTATGAAAAGAAAACTTAAAAAACATAACAAAGTTAATAGGATGATGATCTTATTGTTGTTGTTGTGTAATAGAATTGTTATTGTGCACAATTATTGTATTTTAGTCTGGGAATTAAGTGCTACAACAGAGTTGCAAAAACATAATATGCTATGATATTTTGGAGCTTCTAACTTCTGGATCTAATGTCCAATTTGAGAAAATTCACAGTCATTGAACCAATATTTCAGGTGGGAAGAGAACTAAGGTCTCAATTGTTTGCAGAGAAACTTCTAATTTCTTAGAATAAATAAAAAATCAAATCCTTAGTCTTAGTTGGAATAAGAAATTATCATCATAGATGATGCAATAATCCCCTATGATTATGAATCATATGTCATGGTGAAAATATGCATGATGGGAATGTTGGGACAAAGTCCATTGGAAAAAAAATAAAGAAACACTTGAAATATTGAAGATACCACAAGAAACTTGAGGGTAGAAATTCATAGTTGCAAAGAAGATAGTGAAATCTTACTCAAATCTCAAGAAGACTAGAACCAACATAATGCAACCATGCTACAAAGTTTGACCAACATACAAAGGAAATTGCATCAAGGAAAACATTCAAATAATGTAAGTGAGAGTACAAGGTACTCAAGAAGTCATTCTCACAGGAGGTCCTATAGTTCAAGAAGATCCTCATGAGATGTGACAAATGAACCATCTCTGTCAAAAGCCACTATTAGTGGGTCATATACCTATGAAGACTCTTTGAGTAACCCATGAAAATATTCTCCAGAAAGTCATAGGAGGAAGAGGCCTTTCAAATATAACTCGCAGGGAGAATTTTGTAAGGCCAAACCACCTACCTTTGATGGTGAGAAGAAGTTTGGACAATAAGTTAAATCTTGGCTTCGTGGGAAATATGAAACCTAGAGTTTCCATATTTAATCTATGTGGTAGAGTTTTTATTTGGTCGCATCACCTTTGAAGAGTGAAGAATATTAATGAATGAAAGATTGTATTGAAGAAAGTCACGAAAAACTTTCAACATAAATTATTTTTGAATCGCTATTATTAAGGTAAAGTCCAATAATTCCATGAACTAAAATTAGGACAAATGACCATGGATGAAATATGTAACCAAATTCTCTAAGTCATTGAGGTATGTCTGTTAGGAATTAGATCACAGAGTAATACAATAATGCAAAAATAAAACACAAAATATCATAATAAAACATAGACACATATATACGTGGTTCACCCAATATTGGATATGTCCATGGAGAAATTTCCAGGTCCTTCCTTTATTATTATCCAACAAATGAATGGATACAACCTACAACACTCCCGATGTAACTTCCTCTTCTTTTTTCTCAAATTTTCCTCTCTCAGAATACAATATTCACTCTCCTACACAGTCACAATACAATTCCCTCATACAAAAATAGGTTTCCTTCTTGGTAAAAAACCCTAACATAATTTCTATCGTCAGATCTACGACCTTATAATGAATGGTCCGGATTGACTAGGAAATTACAATATTTTACAAGGCAGTTTTCCCAAAAAATTCCTCAGGGCGCTCCACCCCCAAATCCCTGGATGGGGGCATGTTGCACCCATGCCCCCCAACTGGGAGGAGGGTTGGGGGGGAGAACCCCCGTACCCCCTTCATTCAGGGGCCAGCCCCTGAGCCCCCAAGAGAAGGGGGATAGGCATACCTACATATGAATCAGGAAGATAATCAGGCTCCATGACCAAAATTCCAAATATATTCGATATGATAAGGTGAAAACTCAACATCTTAATTGGTCTATCTCAATCCTATTAGGATAATATTAAATTTGATGATCCTTGGACACTTGAAGAGGAAATTGGTAAAGGACAAGCATTTCTACGAGTAAAACAAAGGAAAATTAGATTCCCCAAAGACATGGAAAGATTTGAAACAAAGAAACTAGACAAAAGGAAGAAAGGTTTCAAGCCTTATCACTATATAAACCACCCAAGGACCTTCCAACAAGAGTCATGTAGTTGGAAGTGGAACGAATCCAACTAAATTTTTGGAAAGAGGCCAAGGAAACTAGTCTAATGTTGGGGTTGTGGAGAAGACCATATGTACAAAAATTGCCATCATCAAAAGGAAAAAGTGAATGACATGGCACAAAACATTCCTTGGATTAGACTTCCAAGCAGATCACCAATCAACTGTGGTTGAAGGTGAAGGTAATATTGAAAAACGATTTATTTTCATTTTACTTGATTTGGGATCTAGTCATAGTTATGCTATTCCTAAATTTGTTGAAACTTGTTATCTTACGAAATACAAGCATAGTGAGTCATGACTAGTCTAGGTAGCCATTGTAACCAAGAGAATGGTTATTGAAATGGTGGAGAGTTGTCCATTAGATTCAGTGCAATGGTGAAGAGTTGTCAAAGAGAATGGTTGAAATGCTTCAAAGTTGCACCAATATGAAAGAAACTTTTTGTGTTGATAGGAAAATGGAAGAAAGGAATTGATGTATATTGCAGCGGTAAATTTCAATATTTCGCTGACAAACACCCATCGGTGGTCACTTTGCACTTTTGCAAAAATTCAAACTTTAAAAGGACGGTTATGGTAAAGAATTTTTTTGTCTCGATAACACTTATTGCTATAACTTTTTTTCTTTCATCCTTCACCATTTAAAAATCCAATTGGTGACTCCACTTCACACTATTCTTGAGGATCCATACGATCACCCACCCAAACTAACTTTTAATCACAACTTGTCGTTTAAAGGAAAAAGACACTTTGCTAATAGCACGGACAATCCATAATACGAAGATTTTGGAAGCTATGACAGAACACAGTCAAACAAGTTTCATAATATTCTAAAGATGTGAATAAAGAAACAATTATTACATCAATTCCCCTTGCATTTCAAATAAGTTAATCACATATGAGTTCCAATCTGTGAAAGAAATTCCATAAAATGAAAAATCATATTATTAATCAACAGTTTAGCCAAAACTGTACATAATACCAATCATAATAGTTGTGGCTCAACCTTTTTTATTCATTTCCAGAGAATGGATGTAAGTCAGAATAATTAAATCATTAAATCAAACATTGATCTTTAAATGACAATCTAAAGATTTATGACAAATTTCAAATATAAATCTAAGACACAGTTGAGATTCAATTTGAAATAACATGTTTAATCAAATATTTATGACATGCATAGTAACATGTCATATAACATGTTTAGTAACATGTTATTAGTGACATCCATAGTAACATCAGTCAAAAAGATTTGGTGATGACACCATTGGTGTATCCTTATTAAATAAAATACCATGTTTAATACTTGTACTCACGATGGTCAACCAATAAATAATCATATTAACATTGGAATTACAATAATTGGGCATTAAGGATAAGTTCCAGAAGCATCATATGAGCAAATTATCTTTCCAGAGTTTATGAATGATTTTGAGGAATGACAATGGTATAAAAAATCATGCTTTGCATATGGAATAACATTGGCATTCAACCAATTTAACATATATCACAAGGACTTAGGATTTAATGATGACAATCAGAACTAGAACTCATTGTAACAACAATTACAAACAACTGAAATATTTATATTGCTTCGACATAATTGGAAGAAGATTAGCTTTGAATTTCCTGCTTTCGGTCATGAAATTCAAACCTATAAATATTAAATTATGCTGAAACAAATGTGAATCCAGAGAATGGATTATATAGAACCCTTTAGTACATATCCAAATATATAGATTCTCAGAAAACATAGTTCAAATTAGCAACCAAGAAGAAGGAAGAAATAAGGAAATATACAAGAAAGTCCAATTTTTAAAATGTTTTGTTGACTAATAATCTTGTAAGTAATAATGATGCTTGGTTAAGACTTTAAATAGAAAATTTATAGATATGTATTACCATGTTATATTTTATCAAGGGGGACCCTTCCATTTTCATAAAAAATAGAAGGGACTTGTTGTTGGGCCAACAAATGGTGACTTATTGGGTGAAACCGTTATCTATGTTAAATACTTTGAAATCTGTGAATATCAAGGACTGTTAAATCTTCAAATCACTTAAAAGTTTGATCCCAAGTTTACGTAGTGTTGATTTAGCTTTGCAATATCTTAGAACGTCTAAATTATCTTCATCATCATTCATAAACTTAGTAGAGTATGAATTGATATTTAATACATAATAGTAAACTTTGTAGGGAATTAATCTTGGGAAAATCAAGCTAATTGAGCAAGTTATAACATTTTAGAAAGACTTCGGTACCACATGCATAACCACTACTACCAACAGGCGTTCATAGCCTCGACATGGATACCTTTTAACCCAATCAAATTCTTTAATCCCATCCAGTAGCTATAGATACATAGAAAATCAGTCTTTTTAATCAATGAGTGTTATTTTCATTATTTTCTTGGAGATTAACAGAAGGCCACCACCCTAGCTTGGTAACCAACTAATGACAATGTCATCCACAAAAACCTATAAGAGTGAATAAGTCATCTTGTGATGAGACCTCCTATATTTCAACCTTGTGATTGAATTCCATTACCTTGGCTAGGTGACCAGTAGTGGCATTGTCATTATGTAGGATTCTATGGTCATGATAGGTCAGCTTGTGAAGAGACCTCCCATCCTTCAGTCAATCTTTTATTCTTATTTCTTAAAATACAAAGGATCCTGCTATGGTGATGATTTAATCTATTGAAAGATTATCTAGTGGATGGGGAAGCAGATTTGAAAAACTCCTTAGGAGCGTGGAATGGCGTAAGAAGTTACAAATTACTAAAATCTTGTTGATTAATCATGCTTTCCCAAAATTGATTCCTTTAAAAGTGAACTTATTCTATAATTATATTTTGTTTATGATTTCATAAATACAGAAAGCTTCTTGAATAATGATGGAGAAAATTCAGAGGGATTTATCAATAAAGATAATAACATATTTTCAAAATCGAGTTTTAACTAGTAAAGGTGATTTGAGAGTCAACACAAGGGTGACATCCTTTTAATAAATTTCCTTTCAGGGGAGATCTCAGTTATTGCACAACAAAAAATATGTCTTTACCAGACAAGTATGTTGGAGAGATAATAAAATTCAAAACATAGTTGATACAATAGTTATATACAACAAAAGTATCAAAGAAAAGGCAGAAAACAAGAAACTAATCGAGATAAAAAACCAAAATATAACACACAACAACAAAGAAAAACAAATAACAACCATATTTACAAGACCGATCTGCTTAAAGATGAAATAAGGAAAAATGTTTCTTCAAAACTTGATCGTTCAATGGAAAGGTCTCAAATTGACCTTCCAATGGTTGTAATCGAAATGTTTTGGGACCAAGTTTTTCTGTAATAATAAATGGTTTGAGCCAACGGTGTTGGAACTTCGTATGTTCTCCTTTATCCTCATGTGCCTTGTCCCACTTAAGCACTAAGTCTCCTACGTTGAAGTTCCTATCAGAGGAAGAACTATCATCAAACCATTGGTTGGCGATTTGTTGATGTTGATCAAACTTATGCTTAGCTTTATTGCTTACCTCTTCTACTTTTAGCAGGGCATTAATTATGTTTTCCATAGTGGGACATTCAATTTCTTTAACTTTTTAGGATAGTTGTAATGATGGTAGAAAAATGTTTGAGGGAAGTATGGCTTCTCTCCCATACATGAGAAAGAAAGGAGAATACCAATGGATGCTTTAGGGGTTACCCTATCATCCCACAATGCATTAAACAAAGAAGTATGCCAATTTTTGTGATGATATGCTACTGTTCTTTTGAGGATTTTAATCAGATTTTTGTTAGAGGATTCGGCAAGCCCATTGCCCTAAGGGTAATATATCATTGAATACTTAAATTTAATTCCCTTTTCTAAGGCATATGTATTCAAATCCAGATAATAAAAGTAGGAGGCATTATAAAAAAATAGAGACTCAGGAATACTGAAATGAGTGATAACACTGGTTTCAAGGAAAGATATCACTTGGTTGGTATTAACCACTCGAAGAGGTACTGCCTCCACCCATATTGTGAAGTAATATGTTACCATCAAGATTAAATTGTGTTGGAGGGATGAAGCAAGATTAATGAGCCCAAAAATATCCAAGCCCTAATGTTGAAATGGAGCATCAATAGAAACATGTTGCAAAGGAAAAACAACCTTTTTTACTTTGCCTGCTGCTTTTTGACAAGTTTGACATTTTCGAGCTAAGGAATGAGCATTTTTAAACAATATCGACCAATAGTATTTGAATCTAAATACTTTATGAGCAGTGGTGTCTCCTCCAAAATGGCTTCCCGCACATTGTGAATGTAATTTTTTCAAGATCTTTTCAGAGTCTTCCTGTTCCAAACAACATAGTAAAACTCTGTCAATTTTTTTCTTCTAAAAAATATGTTGTTAATCATCTAAAAGGGGGTTGATTTGAGTCTTAGTTCTCTCCTTTTCTTGGATCCAGGTGTTGTGGGGCTGTACCATTCATCAATAAAACTTTAGATCAATATACCAAGAATCAAGGGTGTTTGAAACACATGCAATTTCATTATCAAAGAAAAAATCTTCATCTAAATAAAAATCTGCATCGGGTGCATTAACAGAATCAACAATTAATTTACAAAGGCCTTGTCCTCTAACAATTTGAGATGGTTTAATTTCAAGGTCGTATTCTCGAAGTGTTATCATCGAGTGAGATATTTTCTCACCCAACTCCTTTTGGACTAATAAATTCCTAACTTATGTATAAGGGACAATCACTTTAGTTTTGTATTTCAGCAGGTATGGTCTAAAATGTTTCACTGCCTTGAAAACAACGAAGGCTTGTTTATCCATAGTTGAATAATTTAACTCTTCCCCTTTAAAAGAAGAGCTCATGAAAGAGATGGGGATGTCAACATTTTTATCGTTCTTTTGAGTGAGGATGAAAACGTAAGTGATATCAGAGGAAAAAGTGTACAGGTTAAAGTTTTTGGCGAAATCAGGCTCATTAAAGTGGGTGCTTCATATATGGATTGTATGATTGTAATGAAATCTTCCTTTTTCCCATTGATCCCATTTAAAAACAACATATTTTTTAGTCAAGTTTTGTAATGGCCTCACAATCTCTGAAAGGCTAGGGAAGAATCTCCTAACAAAGTTTATTTTTCCCAAAAATGACTACATGGCCTTCTTGGAGGTAGAATATGATGGATTGGCGATGGCCCGAGTTATTTCAAGATCTATCTTCATCCCATTTTTTGAGACTATGAAACTCGACAATTTACCTTGATTAACAACGCAAATAGAGTTTTGGGGATTGAGAGAAATGCCATATTTTTTGCAACATTCAAATATGTTTCTTAAATGAGATAGGTGGTCTGATCATTTTTCTTAGTAGACAATGGAATCGTCTAAATACACAACAACTAAATGATTAATCAAGCCACAAAAATCAATATCCATTGCTCTCTGGAAGGTAGCTCTGACATTTATTAATCCAAAAGACATATTTCTATAGGAAAAGGTGCTCCATGGGGTTCAAAAGGTGGTCCTGAGATGATATGATGGAAGACTAGGACCTGGTTATAACTTGAAAAACCATCCAATAAGGATAGCATCTCAGAACCAGAGATGCGCTATAAAATCTACTCCATGGGTGGAACTGGGTAGTTATCCTTGTTAGATGCTCTGTTTAGGTTGCGGAAATCGACACAAAGTCGAATATCGTCGTTTTTATTCCTAACCGGAACTAAATTGGAAACCCACTAAGTATGGTAGACATGAAAGATTATCCCAGCGGCTAAAAGTTTGTTCAATTCCTTTTTAAGAGCAGGTTCAAGATTATGATGCATTTTTCTAAGCTTTTGTTGAAATTTTTTTTCCTAGGGTTTCATTGGAATTACATACTATATGATATTTGGATCAATTTTTTTCAAATCGTCGTATGTCGAAGGAATACATCATTGTATTCTTGGAATAGTTTGATGAAAGATGACCTTTTCTTTTCAATGCATCCAATGCCTAAATTAATGTTTTGGGGGTTACTTTCACTTCCTAAATTAATGGTTTCATATTGCATAGAGGAACTATTTGTCTTGCAGTTCACAACCCCTTTAAATTTATCATGAAGATCATAAAATTTATTTGACCTAACAACTGATTTTGGATTAGAATTTACTGGATTGAACGAATCTTCTACTGACTGTTGATTGCGTATTACTAATAAATTTAGGAGATCTTGTTCGTGGGTAATTTCGTCAATTTCCACGTCTTAAAACATGTCTTCCATATGCAGAAAATCGATAATGTGTTGGTCATCATCAAACACATGCCAATTAGTAATATTGTTGGGATTAGATGGTCTGAAAATTAACTCAATGGAAAATGAATCAGGATAAAAACCTTCAACATGTATTAGTCTAGATGCTACATTAGCTAACAAATCTGCTTCTTGATTTCTAGATCCGGGAATTGAATTGATATCAAAGGCTAGGAAATTATTCATCAAATTCCATACCTTTGCTTGATGGTTCTTCAACTGAGCAGAAACACAGTGAATAGAATTATGTGGCTGCTTGACTATGATTTTAGAGTCCCCAAAGGTAATCAACAACTTAACATCGAGATCAATAGCTTTCTTGTGTCCTTGTATAAGAGATTCATATTTTGCAATGTTATTTGTACAATCAAATTCTAATCTACGGGAAACAAACATCTTATTACCTTTTGGATGTAGTAATAAACAACCAACACCTGCATCATATTTAGATCTAGATCCATCAAAGTATAAAGACCAAAATTCATTATATACATCACTTTTTGCAGTGTTTACATTAATTACAGTTTGATCTAGTGAAACTACCTTGGTACAAGATTAAAGGTCAGATTGTTGTTCTGAATAATAAATAAGAGATATTTCAATAGCGAAATTTCCAAAAAATGTGTCCACACCACAGTCTCCTAAGAGAGGATCATTACACAAAATCGGCTCATTAGGATCATTTAAATCAATGACGATGTGCTTCATGTAACACTCTCTATTTACCCTGATTTTGTTTGGTTATCCATTCAGAGGTAAACAAATATGAGACCAATCCATGGCGAAGTAGCCATTTAGATTTTGCGACCAAACCTTGCTTAAAAGAAACCCATACACTTCAAGTATATCAACCACTATAATATCAATTACTTGGTGCACCTTGGGATTAGAGGACAGTTTAGTAAACACATATTTCAATTCCCCCACAAATTTAACATTAGTATGATCAAGCTGCACAATTTTAATTTTAGATGGCTTGATGTCCACATTAATTTTCTTACAAACAGACAAAGGCATGACATTTGATGAGGCGCCTGAATCGATCATGTAGCTATGCACATTTCGGTTGTAAATTTCAAATGTTAATAAAAAAGGTGGGAAATTGGATTTCTTTCGTTGTGTGGAAGGGACATTAGTGTATTGTTGTTTGTTGCTAACCGACCTTATTGCATAATTAGTAAAATTGGAGACATCTCCGCTAGGAACTGCCTTTTTCCTATAGTGTTTTCAACCAAGTACTGTCAAATTTTTTGTTGTATTATAAGAATTTTTAGCATATCATAAATGGAGATGTTGGCCTTCAACTTTTTAAGGTCTTCTATTAGGTCATACTCTAAATATAAAACATGAAGGTTTTTAGATGGCTTTACCTATTTTTTCATATTCGATGTCGAGTTCTTTGTTTGGATAGGGGAAGATTGGTTTTGAATGTCAGATTGGCCTTTGCTACGAGTGTTGTAGGGATGTTGATTCACATAAATTGTCTCATAATTCCCAAGAAAGACACAATTTGAAAAGTGACCTATGGCAGGGGGAGGTAGATCTTCTTCATTATTCAACTCTTCCCCGTGATTTTTAGCTTCATCTAGTTGTTCATTTGTATTTTCAGAAGGTGGCTCAGCTCCTGATAACAAATCTTGGAGAACGTTTCCTAATACTTTTACATTTAACCCTTCATCGGGAGGGGTTTGTTTATTGGGAAAAATAAAGATGGTTTTTTGAAAGGGGTTCTATAATACACTATGTTAGAATATCCTTCTCCTGATCTTCTTTTAAGGTCGACAACTTCAATGGATAGCTTCTAAAGAAATTTCTATAAGCTCTGAAGGTCAAGGGATTCTTGGTCTTTCTTGGTTGTAGGTGGTTTAGGGAGCATCTCAGACTTCTTCCGAGAGGAAGATGCCTGATCACTCTCAACATTTATATTATCCTTAATACTACGCATATCCTTCTCAATTAAAATATCTTCTTCAAAGGCTTCTAGGAGAGTTCTCTTTTGGGATCTCTTAACCTACATGATAGTGGTAAGAGGTAAGGATTTAGCATAATATGCAACAATAAGGTTTTTTGCAGGCATGGATTCAATAGGGATTTTGTTCTTTAAAGTAAAAAACCTTTGATTAAATTATTTAACCCTCTCCTTAGAATTCATTTTCATATTAGACAACTCCATCACCAGGACTTCAGGAGACTTATCTTCACCAAACTTTTCGAGAAAAATGGTTTTAAATTGATCCCAAGAAGCTAGAGTGCGAGGTTGTTGTGAAGAATACCATGTGGAGGCTTTACCCTCAAAGGTGTAAGGGAACAACCTACATAACATCTTCGTGCTCCAAATTTCTTAACCTAATAGCTAGCATTAATTTCTTTATGTGGTCATCTACAGATTGCTTGGTATCAAGATCAAATTTGGGAAAAACAAATTCAGGATGCTTGGGTAAAGGGTGTTGTGGCCCTGGAATGGAAAATGCACCTTGATCAAGCCAAGGCGTGGCAGGGTTATTTTCCATCAATGATGAAATTCAGGAAGTATGTGAAGTTTCTGATTATGTAGATGAAGAATGTTCATATCTTTCCTCGTCAGAAGAATATTCACTGGAAGAAAGTGGGGATGAGTCAGGTGGTGAAGGTGGTAAACCAAATCCTCCCATACCTAAGTTTGGTTTCTCTCGCATTAGTGATTCAGGTTCACATGTGACCAATTCAGGTTCGTTTTGATTGGGAAGATTAAATCCTCCCACTATAGGATCAGGCTCGGCGTGGCCAGTCAAAATGTCATGCAACCTATAATTTGGTGTATCGATCGTAGGGGAATATCCCTCGTGAGGAGTCATAGTAGGGAAATTTTCAGGTTGATATAATTGGTCCCCAATATCTCAGATGCTTTCTAACCTGGCTTCAGCTCGTGTTCTCACTCGATGTGAATTTTGGATTAATTATTCAAACTCAGGTCTGAGCAAAGGAGGTGTAGAAGGATTGGTTGTGGTGTGTGCAATGTGTGGAAGTGGTGTGGAAATAGGTTTAGGTTTAGAGGTGGTAGCAACATCCAATGTGTCAGGAGGATCTGAACAATTGTGGGTAACGATTAGAGAGCAACTACCCGGTGGTGTTTTTCAGCCTCCATTTTCCATCAATGTCTAATAGGCCCTCCTTATAGCGCCATTTATTGACAGGTAGATGACCACTCGTCAACTAAGAGGAAACAACCCTGTCTGAGGTCCTTAGAGCATAACCCAAGTCGTTTGGTATGGTTGTCCCTAACGAGTTTTATGGCTTCGTTATCCATTGTGAGAATATTATCTCGAGGAAGAAAATATATGAGATAGTTTTCCTAAGGGCTATATGCACTAAGATCTATAACTAACCTATCAATTATAAACAAATATATGATATTTACAATGAAAATAAAAAAATATAATAAAATGTTATATAATTTACAATGATTTATAAGTTTACAGGGGTTACAAGATTGCGAAAACCTTGTGAAATAAAGATATTAAATTTTAGAACTAAATCTCAAGAAAAAATAAAAATAAAGTTTAAAAGATTAAATGAACTAATAAAGAAGTACCTATTCTATCTTAGTCAAACCCCAAACATATAAAGCTGAACTAATTTTAAATTTCAAAAGATTAAAGTTAACTAAGCCGATCACAATATTTTAGCCAATCCTTATAATGAAAGATGCACATTTAAAATTGAAACAAACAATCATGTCACACCATAAAAATAATAAACTATCCTCATCGGGAGCATAGATCAAACCTAACAATCGAATCAATTTTCACGTTTAATGTAATCTCAACAAAATTTCAAACTTGAAAAATAAATAGGACATCACAATTTGGAATCAATTGATTTTTGTAAATCAGAAGTAATAACAAAATTGACTATTGTAGATTGGATCACCACTAGAGAATAAACAACCTTTAATTTCTTGTGCATCTAAGCCATTTCTTTCTCATGCTGTTCAAATAAAGACTTATTTTTCTTCTTTAAATGCATGTTTTCATTATGTAGTTGATCTATGTTTTGCTTAAGGTGAGCCATAATCCAATGATACTTTTGCATCCAAAACCAACAATTTAAACATTGACCTGAACTTCCATGTTCATATGTATGTTGATGATTAACCAATGGGATATTAATACCAAGGAATCCATCTTTCAAACTCAAACCAATACCTGGGAACTGGTGAGAGTCTCAGTGTCTTGTGCTAACCATACCTCGTCGACAGAGAAATCCAAGTCTCCCACATGAGCGATTTTTTCATTGAAGGATTCGACGAAATCCCTAGCAACTTTAACATTGTGGTTGTGGAAGGCATGTATAAACCGCCCCCATCCTACCTTATGCACTAAGGTGAAAACATCATCATAAGGCTGAACAATCTTAGAGCCATTTGGTTCGATTCTCACCACAGGGGCCATAAGAAGATGAAACAACTCCCAACCGAGGATGAGTTCCCTTGAGATAGGGTAAAGGATGACATGGGGTATGAAATAGAGCTCCAAACAAAACCACCCATCCTCTTGGAAGTGACAAAAACAGGCCATAATTGTCTCAACATACATGGAATTGGCACAAAGTGTGATCATACCTCAGATTCAAATCACTCAAGTCTCGGGCATGAGAATGGGACAATCATATGAAGGTATGACAATGCACATGATAGTTAACGAGACTTGTCATATGACATTTGTCAAGTAATAATGACAAGTTTAATCAAAACCCTCGACACATCGTTAATATGATCATACAATCTTGTTATGACTATGAAATGCACTTCTCTAAGTCTTGGTTGCTTAGCATTTAGTACCGTGAGCTTCATGGTATGTTAATGTATAATCTCGACTGCATGTAGAGAAACCCTCATAATGATTAACATGGAAGTGTTTTAAAACATTAGTGACATGCATAGTAACATCAGTCAAAATGATTTGGTGATAACACCATTGTCATATCCTTATTAAATCAAATACCATGCTTAATACTTGCACTCACGATGGTCAACCATGAAATAATCAGATTAACATTAGAATTACAATAATTGGGCATTAAGGCTAAGTTCCACAGGCATCATATGAACAAATTATCCTTCCAAAGTTTATAAATCATTTTGAGGAATGAAAATGATATAGAAAATCATGCTTTGCATATGAAATAACATTGACATTCAACCAATTTAACATATATCACAAGGACTTAGGATTTAATGATGGTAATCAGAACTAGACCTCGTTGTAACAATATTTACAAACATCTGAAATATTTCTATTACTTCATCATAATTGGAAGAAGATTAACTTTGAATTTCTTGCTTTCGATCATGAAATTCAAAACTATAAAGATTAAATTATGTTGAAACAAAAGTGAATCCAAAGAATGGATTATGTAGAACCCTTTAGTAAATATCCAAATATATAGATGCCCAGAAAACACAATCTAAATTAGAAACTAAGAAGAAGGAAGAAATAAGGAAATATACAAGAAAGTACAACCTTTAAAATGTTTTGTTGACTAATAATCTTGTAAGTAATGGTGATGTTTGGTTAAGACTTTAAATAGAAAATTTATAGATATGTATTACCAAGTGAAATTCTATCAAGGGGGGCCCTTCCATTTTCATCAAAAATAAAAGGGACTTGTTGCTAGGCCAACAAGTTGACGACTTTCAATTTTGAATGTATGCACCTTTAATATAGAAAATGGTGACCAAGAGAGAGACATAATTGATATCTTGGTTGAATAAATCCATGGTTCTTAGTTTCTTAAAACTATTCTCATTTGGTATGGAAATTTATGTCAGTTTCTTCTTCATTTGACAATTGGGTATGAAGCTTTTTAAGATAATACTCCAATGAGAGAAATTGTTAGTTACATATGTGATTTCTTCTTTTACTCTATTTATATGTTGCCTTTCATTGACACTGGTAAAATTCCATTAGGAGAACACCTGGAAGAACTCCTATAAAGTATCCTAAGAGAAAGAAACCCAAGGAGTCTGCCAAAACCTCTCATCAGAAACCAATAGAGACCGAAACTTCATCTAAGGTGTATGTTCCAATAGTTTAAATACCTTCACTTGAAAAACATAGTCCAAGGCCCATATATAATAATATTGAAGTTATCATAGGAGAACAAACTCATTTCTCTGGAAGGAATGAAATGTATCATAAATTTTGGATGGAAGGGAAGTTTATGATAAGGTATTCATCAATATCATAAAATCTCATTTGTATTATGTTGCAACGAGGACTTCTACCATGCCCTACTATGAATCCATTGAATGGATTATCAATCATACCAAATTTGGAAACAAGACTATCATTAATTATGAAGGAAATTGTGTGGGTTCTTTTCTAGTAGTTCATCTAGAGAAATATTATAAAATACTAAATCCTGAAGTACACGTGGTTAAACTCTTTGTAGAGGAATTTCATAAGAAACAAAATGTCAAGAAAATTCTAGCTAGGTAGTGGAAGGAAGACACGAGTTTTTTATAAAAAAAATGGTAGCTACTCCATTACCAATATGCAAGAACCATATGTGTATGTCATGGCCTTGATAGCCAAGCTATATAGAGAGAAATAGCGTGTGGATTTCAAGGATGCTTGGGTACCATTAACTTACAAAGTGGTCACAATTGATAATTTGTTTAATTGGGCTACCATTTTATCTTATCATCTCAACAGGATGATCGAGAAAGTGCAGAAAGCAAAGGAAAATCCCATAGTAGTCCCAAA
>SNQJ01S0083352.1:74985-87417 GCA_010110895.2 Picea sitchensis | reverse complement strand
GAAAACAAAGGAAGTTGGTGCTTCCAATGAATGTAATTCTTCAAGACATATAAGAAAAAACATTCTGTGGTTTTCTCCCGATTTGGGTTTCCACGTAAAACACTGGTGTACTATGTATGTGTATGTTTGTTCATTTGTTCATTTATTATTTACTCTACATTTATTGGATGATAATTCTTAATTGATATAACACTTGGATTATATGGTTAAAAAGGATTAAATTGCTCTATTACTGATTCACCCCCCCTCTCAGTAATCCAACAATCTTATGGATGCTTGTCTTGTTTCGGTGGATGACTCTTGATTTAGGGTTTTATCGTGCATAACAGATTGGTATAATAAGTGTTCCTTCCAAATATTTATGTTTATTCATGGTGTTTTAAGTAGATTCTCTATCGAATTGTTGATAAGTTTCATGTTATATTCTTCTCCTTGGATAATTTTGTCTGAAACCCTCAAAATGATTGTAATTGTACATCCCCTTCCTTTTTCATATTAAGATTGTTGAAGTATATAAAGTGAATTTTAGGGATTGTGATTGTATATCTGTCTAAAATTGTCTTTATTGGTTAAATTCTAGAGCTTGTTATTGTACTACTCTATGGTTTACTTGTTTTCCACATTGATCTCTCGTTAAAAGTTATAGAATGCATAGGATGGAATTAAGGCTTGTGATTGTACATCTCCCTAACTTATATTCATAAACGTTTATACCTAGGTATTGTGATTGTACATTCCCATAGAATTTAAACCTTGAAGTTTTCTTTGTGTCTTATGCTCCATTGAGGTTGGATTGACTCCATATGCCCAAGGACTTAATATGGCACTAGTCTTTCTCTTGTTATAAGTGATATAAACCCTAGTTTATCTCTCTCTCTCTCTCTCTCTCTCTCTCTCTCTCTCTCTCTCTCTCTCTCTCTCCAACATAATGTCTTCTGTTAGCTTTAGTAATTTTTCATTGCATATTCATTTACCATCATCCCTACCCTAACCCTTTATTTATTTTTTATAATCACCCATAACATCATTCATTGTTGTATTGATTGCATTTTAATTCATTAGGGTTTATTATATTGCATCTATTTAACATAGTTTCATGCTGTTTAATTTTAGAAATCATTGGTTAATGGTTTTTTAGTATTTAGGCTTTCCCTTGGAAAATTTTCCATTTCATTCTTTCTAGGGAAAAATGTCTAGGGTTTACACCAAAACATCTTAGTCTTAACCTGAATTATTGCATGTTAAAGGGACATTTATTTGTTTTTGTAATAACTTACCCAAATGTCCAGGGTTTACACATTTTTCATTTACACCAAAATGTCTTAGTCTTTTATGGCTGAAAATGATTTTTTTTAGTAATAAAACCCTAAATTTACCCTAAAAAACAAAAGAAAGTATAATTAAGAAAATAATGATTGACTATTTGGAGAAAGACTAGTTCTTACTCTTTTTTGGGGGAATATGGGGTCAATTAAGGATCCCTCTGGAGACAAATGCGTGTATTTTTTAGGGTTTTACCTAGAGGTTATCCACTACTAACCCTAGGAGATCCTCCTAAAATGATAAGGGATAAATCAAGGGAATGTTATCCACTAGACCCTTCCAAGAGTTTTGACAAGAAGGGTTTGTTCAAGAATAATCCAAGAGAATTCTTAGCCAACACTAGACAAACAACATTACACTTAAATGCATTCATAAACATAACAACAATATTAAAAAATAACAGTTACTCAATAATTATTTCATCCATCAAAACCCTAGCAATGATCAACCAAGTAGGATTAGAGAATCCACTAGCATAAATCCTCCAATTTTTTTTTCTAACTAACCATCCATAGAGTTATTCATAAGAAATAACAAGCAGAAGTAGACAAGTAGTGTTATATCTCCACAAGTATCCATAAGTTACAAATGAGATGTGCTTCTCTATTTATATAAAGAGATCTAGAAACCCACCCAATACAATAATAATATTCTCCTATCTTTTATCCTAAAAGAATATAAAGTACATTATATCTTTACAAACCCTATAGATCTGGTAAAAATTAAATAAAATTTGCATGATACACAAGTGAATCAGTTAAAGACCCCAAATATGCTCCCCAACTCAAGGAAACTCTCCTCAAGTGTTTCCCACTCCACTACTGCTAAAACCTCCTATATCTAGGAAAGATCGTCGATGCTTCCATGTTGACATCACCATCGTGACCCACCATCTCCCTGTGGACTACCGTTGTGGCACTGCCATGTCAACAAATTATTCTTCTCATGGGCGTTTTTAACACCTTCGGCCTTAATTGTGCCAGCTAGGGGGCTAAAAATGTCTGTCACAGGCTTATTATTCCCACATTGTCTCGAGATGTCAATTAAACGTGAGTCGATGAGAGATCTTGGAAAGTACAAGGATTAATGGATGAACATAGTGAAGATTAAAAGTTTGCATGTTGTGGGAAGATTGGATAGTACATGACCTAGATCAGTTGTGCCGCGAGATAGGATATGAGTGAATCTGAAGTCAAAAGTTAGTTAATGTGACCAGTGAAGTCATATCTTGGCTAGTCCTGAATGATACTGCCATGTCCCAAAGTTACCCCTTTGTATAAAAAAAGGACACTAGTCCATGGAATTATAAGTATCCCGTTGAGTGGTTAAGTCTATATAATTTGAGTTCCCCAAGGGTTTTTTCAGAATGCTGAATCCATTTATGCATTCATAAATGCAAGTTAAACAACATAAAATTGTGATTTTGCCTACATTTAGATCATCAGATTCTGGTGAAAAATGCCAATTAAATGTAGAACATTTATACTACACCACCATGGGGAAAACTTGGGAAGGATTCAGGTGGCCGGATCATAGGTCACAATAATGTACCCATATGAAAATGGTGCCATTAGTCAAGAAGAAGTGTGTCACATCAATGTCAAAATTCTAGGAGGCCCCAAGACAAAGAAAGGGGGAGTCTCCAATAACAATGGGAGGACCAAATAAAAAGGATCACATCTTGAGGGGGAGGAATTGATGATTCCAACACTTCAAAGTGAATGAAACAGTACAAGGTGATGGGAGACAAAGTAGTTTGCAAGAATGAACATGTCTAGATTGGTTGGGCCAAATGGGTGTTGAATTTGTTTGACATAGGTATAGAATACATCATCAACCATTAACCATCACTTCCACTGCTCTCTTTCCTCTTGGTGGTGCACCCTCCATATCCATACCACACTCTATATGTTCTATTAAACTCTTCGGTGCACAACCAAGTTTGGAACCCATTCACACTATAAGCTTCTTTGGTACCACCCCACAGTGTGAAGCTGGTGACTGGATAAAAAACACTTCTGATTATCGATTTTTGCAGATGATTGGCTACAACTAGGTAAAGTGTGCCTCAAGTACTAAGCATCACCTCAGAGCTATAACAATTGGCTCAAGTACCTATGAATACATGTAAAGTTAGTTATGTTCTAGACTCATTTAAGAAACCTATGTGTCAAGGTGGTCCCCATGGGGAACATAATATATAAGTTTGTAAGTAGAGAGATAAAAAATGAGAGGCTTGTTAGAGAGACCTTAGGAGGAATCTTCAGAGAGAATAAAGCTTTAGAATCTGTATTACAGGTTTCCCAATTTTGTAATGGAGACTATAGTTGTGATGTTTGTCATGTAAAGATCCTTCTATTATGAGGAATTAATGGAAGATGATTAATTTTTTGACTCGTACTTGTCTTATATGTGATGTTTTTTGTGATATTTAATGTTGATCTACAATATTTAAGTGATCTTTAATGCATCTTTATAATAATGTCTTAATCTACCTACAATAAATTATATTTCAAGTTTTGTTTTTTTAGACAAAAATCATTATATTGAAATGAGATCCCTTCGAATTTTAATATTCGTAGCCATTTACTTTATAGAATTCCTCTATTAGATAAGACTATAGCCTATCCTTATGACTTTGACTCTTACAATCATCATTATACATGTATCTATTTAAGAAAATAGTTCCACATCGTTATACTGATGCTAAGACAAAACCATGAGATAAACTCTCTCTAACTTTACATAAAAAAAAAGAAAACAAGACCAAAAATCCATTCAT
This sequence comes from Picea sitchensis, assembly GCA_010110895.2. Taxonomy (NCBI): domain Eukaryota; kingdom Viridiplantae; phylum Streptophyta; class Pinopsida; order Pinales; family Pinaceae; genus Picea; species Picea sitchensis. The sequence goes on along the minus strand of SNQJ01S0083352.1, from coordinate 83,312 downwards.
CAAAAAAATTGCAAGAGTATCAAATTTGTAGGAGTGTGGTCCTTAATCTAATGAACAAGCAAAAAACCTTTCTCCAAAATGAGTGCTTCCTTTGATAACTGATCAAATTTGTGGTTGAATTCTCGGTAGACATGAGAAAAGGACACCTCTTCAAAAATTCATTTCTTTTCTATGATCCTATTGAAAATAGGCCCCAGGTCCAAGTTAGAAATGTTACTTTTACCATTTTCCTAGTCCGTCAGAAGTTTGGAGTCACCAAATACCTACAACATCTTAATCTTCCTGTCCACTGCACCCTTAAGTAGGATCCAGAGGGCATAGAGTTTTGCTCTAGTGTTTGTGACCAAACCTGCCTCATAATTTAGGAAAATGTAATTTTCATTATCTAAATAAACAATGGCCCTAGCTCCACGAGTTCCCTGAGTACCCTGGCATGCTCCATAAAAAATGCCCCAAGGCTTAGTGTGATCTATAATTGGTTCTTGAAGGCTTCTTGGAACCATATTCTTTGGTTGCTTCTTTCCTTCCCCATAAGAGACTCTAATGTGATGTGTAAGTCTTCATAATTGTGTCTCCTTATCTTCATAAATCAACTTGTTTCTGGTTAACCAGATGCCCCATAACACATACCTAGGTAGTGATCTATGTGAGGAAATATATTTATCCGTCATCCATAATTACATCCATTCCAACAAATTTAATTTATCCCATTGAATTTGTAATTTGAAACTATTGGAAATTTCCATCCATACAACTTTGGTGAATTGGAAGCAAAGAAATAAATTATATTACAAGTAACCAAATTATATTTAAATCTTTCCTTATAATTTGGAATGTCAAAACTGTACTAAGTGACCAAATTAAAATGCATGCCCAAGCTTCCATGTAGCTCCATAATTTTTTTTATAAGTTTTAAGATGGATTTAGATATATGGTAAATTTACCTATGTCATCTATTAACACACACTTGAAGAATATGAGAGGTTCATTTCATGCACCAAGATTTGGGATTTCATGTAAATTTGAAGAAAAAACTGCCTTAGATTAAAATGCATGCCCTAGTCTCAATTTTTACCCAAATGGAGTGGTTGAAATTGCAGAAGGTGTAGTTTATGATCTATTACACATGTCTATAGCAATATATTGGAATTTGGTGAAGAGTGAAATATACATTTTGGTTTGTGGTTACATGCTTGAACTAATATGTGTTGTTACATATACAACTTTGAAATGCTTTAGAGTGATAGATGATAGATTAATGATTCCACAAGTGAAATATTGTGGTTGTAGGTTGTTGTTGTATACAACGATGCCTAGTAGGGTATTTATGCAAGAATGTTTGCATATTATGGTTTAAGACTAGGGTTGCATAGAATTGTTTATTTCTAAAGGTAAATAAACTACTTAGAATTGTTTTTGTTCCATTAAGGACCAACGACCTTAATATTGGGTAGGGAAAAACGAACATAATTGGTACAGACTTAAGCCAATTCCCACTTCAGTATGGAAATTTAGAAGTTCCATGTTTAATGAAAATTCAAAAATTGACCTCATTTACTTGAGGTTTCTGATACCTATTTCCCATGAAATTTGAACCTTATCACTGAATCTAAAATATTAGTTGTAGTAGAATATATTTCACTTATGTAAAACCAAAATCATTAAGTAATACAAGAAAACAAATACTCAAATAATGCACTTTGAGTCACAAGGGTAGGTAAACACCCCTTAACCTCAATAGTTGTGGGTTGAGCATCAAGACAAATGGTGATGGATTTAAACCAAACCCTAGATCTATTTGTGTATATTAAAAGTCACAACATTAATACACACCCAAGCTTCCCTATAGCTCCAAAGATTGTTTTATAGGTTGTAATATGGAGTTAGATATATTATAAATTTACCTATATCATCTAAATTTTAATAGAAGAACGAGATAGGTTGCTTGCATGCACCTAGATTTTGTATTTCATGTAAATTTGAAGGCAAAATTTCCCTAGAGTAAAATAAACTCCCTTGTCTCAATTTTGACCCAAATTGAGTGGTTCAACTTGCAAAAGGTGTAGTTTGTGATTTTACACTTGTCTATAAACTTATATTGGCATTTTGTAAAACGAAAGGGCCAAATTGTTAAAGTTGTCTATATGAAACTGCACACCCAAAGTTGGCTAAGGCTCCATAATTTAATATTTAAGTTGTACATTGATGATTTAATTATTTATAATATGTTTATACAATTAGTAGTGCATTTACACTCCAAAAATGATAATTTTTATGCACATAGATTCACGAAATTTTGATGAATCAGAAGATGGCGGGTTATGAGAGAAATCAAGGTCAATTTTTCATTTTCAGTCATAAAAGACTCTGATGTGAAAAAATAGGCAAGAGATGCCTAGTAAAACCCTCAAAATGCACAACTAGTTTGTAAAAAGTAACCCAAGGTTATATTATACCTTAGATTTTAGTTTTGCAAGTTGCTAGGGGTGTGATTTATCATAGTAGATATGTTCATGTTGTTTATTTTGCAATTGCAAGTTTAAAAAGGGTTGTTGTGCAAAAGAGTCAAATTGTACCTTGTAATGTGCAAGGCATAAGTTGTACTAAGTGACAAAATTAAAATGCACACCCAATCTCCCTTGTAGCTCCAAAAATTGTTTATAAGTTTTAACATAGATTTGAATTAATGGTAAATTTATCTATGCATCTAAAGTTCAATTGAAGAACATGAAAGGTTGCTTTCATGCACCTAGATTTGGGATTTCATGTAAATTTGAATGCAAAACTGCCTCAGAGTAAAATGCATGTCGTAGTCTCAATTTTGAGCTAGATTTAGTGGTTCGACTTGAATAAGGTGTAGTTTGTGATTTTAAACATGTTTATAAACTTATATTTTTATTTTCAGACATACACCTACCTGGTGTGCTTAAATACTAAAAAATTCCTTGAAAAACAAAAGGGACAAATTGTTAAAGTTGGATATACGAAACTGCACGCCAAAAGTTGGCTAAGGATCCATAATTTAGGATTTAATTTGTAAATTGATCATTACAGTCTTTATAACCTGTTTATACAATTAGTAGTGCATTTACACTCCAAAAACAGATGATTTCTATGCACAAAGATTCATGACATTGTGATGAATCAGAGGATGGTGGGTTATGAGAGAAACCAAGGCCAGTTTTGCATTTTCATTCATAAAAGACTCTTCTATGCAAAAATAAGCAAGGAATGCCTAGTAAACCCTCGAAATGCACAACCTGTTTGTAAAAAGTAACCTAAGGTTACATTATACCTTATATTTGAGTTGTGCAAGTTGTTGGGGGTGTGGTTTATCATAGTAGACATGTTCATGTTTCTTATTTTGCAATTGCAAGTTTAAAAAGGGTGGCTATGAAAAAGAGACAAATTTTACTTGTAATTTACAAGGTCAAAACTGTACTAAGTGACAAAATTAAAATGTGCGCTCAAGCTTCCCTGTAGCTCCAAAAATTGTTTTATAAGTTTTAATATAGAGTTAGATAAATGGTAAATTTACCTATGTATATAAAGTTCAATTGAATAACATGAGAGGTTTCTTTCATGCAACTAGATTTGGGATTCATGTAAATTCGAATGCAAAACTGCCTCAAAGTAAAATGCACATCCTAGTCTCAATTTTGAGCCAAATTTAGTGGTTCAACTTGCATAAGTTGTAGTTTGTGATTTTACACCTATCTATAACATTATATTGAAATTTTTAGACATAAATCTACCTGATGTGCATTGAGGCTAAAAATTTCCTTGTAATACCAAAGGGCCAAATTGTTAAAGTTGGCTATATGAACCTGTAAGGTCTAAACTGTACACTCCAAAAAGGATGATTTCTATGCAGAAAGATTCATGAAATTTTGATGAATCAGAGTATGGTGGGTTATGAGAGAAAGCAAGATCAATTTTTCATTTTCAGTCATAAAAGACTCTGTTGTGCAAAAATAGGCGAGAGATGCCTAGTAAAACCCTTGAAATACACATCTTGTTTGTAAAATCTAACCCAAGGTTGTATTATACCTTAGATTTGAGTTGTGCAAGTTGTTGGGGGTGTGGTTATTCATAGTAGACCTGTTCATGTTTTTGATTTTGCAATTACAAGTTTAAAAAGGGTTGGTGTGCAAAGGAGACAAAGTTTGCTTTGTAATTTACAAGGTCAAAACTGTACTAAGTAACAACATTAAAATGCACACCCAAGCTTCCTTGTAGCTCCAAATTTTTTTTTATAGGTTGTAAGATAGATTTAGATATAATTTAAATTTACATATCTCATCTAAAGTTCAATTGAAGAACGAGATAGGTTTCCTTTATGCACCTAGATTTGGTATTTCATTTAAATTTGAAGGCAAAACTGCCTTAGAGTAAAATGCACACCCTAGTCTCAATTTTGACCCAAATTGAGTGGTTCAACATGTCGAAGATGTAATTTATAATTTTACACATGTATATAAAGTTGTATATGCATTTTCAGACGTAAACCTACCTAGTGTGCATAAAGGTTAAAAATTGGCTTATAAAACCAAATGGACAAATTGTTAAAGTTGGCTATATGAAAATGAATGCCCAAAGTTGGATAAGGATCCATAATTTAGGATTTAAGTTATGAATTGATCATTACAATATTATAACCAATTTATACAATTAGTAGTGCATTTACACTCCAAAAATGATGATTTCTATGCACAAAGATTCACGACTTTTTGATGAATCAGAGGATGGTGGGTTATGAGAGAAACCAAGGTCAATTTTTCATTTTCAATCATAAAAGACTCTTCTGTGCAAAAATAGGCAAGAGATTCCTAGTAAAACCCTCTAAATGCACAACATGTTTGTAAAAAGTAACCCAATGTTGTATTGTACCTTAGATTTGAGTTGTGCAAGTTGTTGGGGGTGTGGTTTATCATAGTAGACATATCCATGTTGCTTATTTTGAAATTGCAAGTTTAAAGAGGGTTTTTGTACAAAAGAGACAATTTGACTTGTAATTTTCAAGGTCTAAACTATACCAAGTGAAAATTAAAATGCACGTGCAAGCTTCCGTGTAGCTCAAAAATTGTTTTATAAGTTGTAAGACGGAGTTAGATAAATGGTAAATTTAACTATGCATCTAAGGTTCAATTAAATAACAAGAGAGGTTACTTTAATGCACCTATATTTGGTATTTCATGTAAATTTGAAGGAAAACCTTTCTTAGAGTACAATGCATGCCCTAGTCTAAATTTTGACCCAAATATAGTGGTTCAACCTAAGAAGGTGTAGTTTGTGATTTTACACTTGTTTATAAACTTATATTTTGATTTTCAGACATAAACTTACCTGGTGTGTACAAAGGCTCACAATTTCCTTGTAAAACCAAAGGGACAAATTGTTAAAGTTGGTTATATGAAACTACATGCCCAAAGTTGGATAGGGCTCCATAATTTAGGATTTAAGTTGTAAATTGATGATTACAATATTTATAACATGTTTGTACAATTAGTAGTGAATTTACACTCCGAAAATAATGATTTCTATGCACAACGATTCATGACATTTTGATGAATTAGAGGATGGTGGGTTATGAGAGAAATCAAGGTGATTTTCTCATTTTCAATCATAAAAGACTGTGTTTTACAAAAATAGGCAAAATATGCCTAGTAAACCTCAAAATGCACAACCTGTTTGTAAAAATTAATCTAAGGTTGTATTTTACCTTATATTTGACTTGTGCAAGTTGTTGGGGGTGTGATTACTCATAATAGACCTGTTCATGTTGTTTATTTTGCAATTGCAAGTTTAAAAAGGGTTGTTGTGCAAAAGAGGCAATTTTTTCCTTATAATTTGCAAGGTTGAATTTGTAGTAAGTGACAACATTAAAATGCACATCTAAGCTTCCCCGTAGCTCCATTTGTTTTTAATAAGTTTTAAGATGTAGTTAGATAAATGGTAAATTTATCTATGCATCTAAAGTTCAATTCAAGAACAAGAGAGGTTGCTTTCATGCACTTATATTTTGGATTTCATGTAAATTTGAATGCAAAACTAACTCAGATTAAAATGCATGCCCTAGTATCAATTTTGAGAAAAAATTAGTGGTCCAGCTTGCATAAGGTATAGTTTGTGATTTTACACCTATCTATAACATTATATTGGATTTTTCGGATAGAAACCTACCTGACATGCATAAAGGCTACAATTTTCCTTGTAAAACCAAAGGGACAAATTGTTAAAGTTGGCTATATAAAACTACAAGGTCTAAATTGTACACTCCAAAAAGGATGATTTCTATGCAGAAATATTCATGACATTTTGATGAATTAGAGGATGATGGGCTATGCGAGAAATCAAGTTCAGTTTTTAATTTTCAGACATAAGACTCTGTTGTGCAAACATAGGCAAGAGATGCCTAGTAAAACCCTCAAAATCCACATGTTTATAAAAAGTAACCCAAGTTTGTATTATACATTTGATTTGACTTGTACAAGTTGTTGGGGGTGTGGTTAATCATAGTAGACATGTTTATGTTGTTTATTTTTCAATTGCAAGTTTAAAGAGGGTTGTCATGAAAAAGAGACAAATTTTGTCTTGTAATTTGCAAGGTCAAAACTGTACTAAGTGACAACATTAAAATGCACACCCGAGCTTCCCTCTAGCTCAAAAATTGTTTTATAGGTTGTAATATGGAGTTAGATATATTTTAAATTACATATGTCAGTTAATGTGAAATTGAATAACATGAGAGGTTTCTTTCATGCAGTTAGACTTGTAATTTCATGTAAATTTGAATGCAAAACTACCTTAGAGTAAAATGGATGCCCTAGTGTCAATTTTGAGACAAATTGAGTGGTTTAACTTGTAAAAGGTGTAATTTTTTATTTCACACGTGTCTATAACCTTGTATTGGAATTTTCCAGATAGAAACCTACCTGATGCGAATAAAGGATAACAATTTATTTCTCTTTTTCTTTAAAGAACAAGTGTTTATTCTTATTACAAATTCTTTTTTCTCAACACAATTTAAAATTCCTTGCAAAAACTAAGCATAGTATAAAATATATAAGTGGAAATATTAAATTCTGCATTGGCTTAAGTACATTGAAAAAAATAAATTATAAACAAAATCTTTTGTTAACATATCTTTCAGATGAATATTTCTTGTAAATATACTTTAGATAAACAAAACACACATTGGTGAAATAAGAGATAATTCATTAAAGGAACATCATAAGTCATTTATATTGAAAACAAGATATACAAAGTATTAGTCTAAAAGCGTAGAATTATCAAAATTACAAAATATCTCTTAATCACTCTTAATCACATCCTCACACACAATACTTAATACAAATAATATATAATGATATGAGTCTATTTAGGCATTACCCATTTCCTCATCCTTGCTAATGTAGACATTATTCCCTGAGGAAAATGGAGTAACATCGCCAACTCGATTATTCTACTTATCTTGGAATATGGGACATTTTAGAACATGAAGTTCATGTTTAATCTTCATTAAATCATTCATAACTATGTTCAGTTTGTTGTCAATCATAAGCTGAAAGTCCAGTGTGGGTTGTTCATTCTTTGTATGAGCTTTAAAGTTTTTCTCCCTTTTTCCAAGAGCACTCTTAATTGAACGAGTAGGAAATTCAAGAAATGTATCTACAAATATTTTTGAATTAACTGATGTTGCAGGAACAACAATTGAAGAATTTTTAAGAGTAGCAGGAGCTGCATAAGTGTTCCTAGTATTCATATTATTCTCGTTTCTCCGGAAATTTGAGCCTTTCATCACCATTAAACAGGTGTAATCATTAGAATTCACAACCAATATCTGATTATCTTTCATATATAAATGATCAACGTAATGAACATTAAATATAAGATTTTCCATGAGAAAATCTGTAGTTTTAATCCTTCATTGGATTTCAAAAGTACAAGTTGATACTCTTCATGTGTGAATTATCACACAATACCCTCGAACCAGTGATTGTATCAATCAAATTATGAATATCATCATTAAACTCAGATGACGGTTCTTCATTATTAATTAGTTAATAATTATGATATTGAATAAGGTTGTAGTACTTTGAAAAACATTATGATTTGTAATCAGTAGGTTGTACTTTGAAAAACATTATGATTTGTAATCAATAGGTTGTACTTTGAAAAACATTATGATTCATAATCATTAATAAATTATATTTTGTGATTGTGTCTAAAGTTTTATATTGTCATATTTAACACTTTGAAATTCCTCCAAAGAAAACGTGGCTCAATGGTTATGAATTATAATATATATATATATATATATATAT
>SNQJ01S0083352.1:46576-74893 GCA_010110895.2 Picea sitchensis | reverse complement strand
GAGAGAGAGAGAGAGAGAGAGAGAGAGAGAGAGAGAGAGAGAGAAGATCAGAGAGTGAATGGGAGATAGATAAATATTCTTTCCATTTTCTAGGTCATGGTATAGGTCTAGGTCTAGGTCATGGTTTAATGGTAGCTTTGTGTTTTGTTTTATTTGATAGTATGAAGTTTTGTGAGGCCAACAGAGCATAGAAGAGTAGGCATAATATTTGGTTTCATGTAATATACAAAGTAATATTATCTATGTGAGTGTATTACTCAATATCTGCGTGCAGGTTAAAGATGATGAAACATAAAGGAGAAGTAACAAGTCATGGCATGTCTCCTTATTTTGGACATTGTGATTTCTTTGATGAGAATATTTTGTGAAAATTATTCATACGAATGAAGTAATTTAAATTGCTCATAATTGATATATGGATATCGATTCCATTCGAGTACCAACTTAGCTATGATATATGGATATCCATTACATTCAGGTACCAACTTAGCTGTGATACATGACTATCCATTCCATTGAGGTACCCCCTTTGCAGTGGTCTAGGTCTAGGTCATGGTCATGGTATAGTTCTAGCTCTAGATCATGGTCTAGGTCTAGGTCTAGGTCTTTCCATGCCTTTCCATGTCTAGGCCTAGGTCTATGTCTTGCTATGTATTTCCTTACCATGCCTTTCCTTTCAATGTACCAAAATTGATAGAGTGTGTGAGAGTCAAAGAGGGAGAGAGAGGAAGATAGAGAGCGAGGGTAGAGAGAGAGTGTGAGAGGGAGAGAGAGGAAGATAGAGAGAAAGGGTAGAGAGAGAGTGTGAGAGGGAGAGAGAGAAATATAGAGGGGGGGTCGAGAGATAGTGATTATCTCTCTCTCTCTCTCTACCCTCTCTTGAGAGCATAAAGATGTAAAATCGAGGCACATGTTAATAGTGCCATTAAAAATAAAAATGATGGATCTTGTTGGATCTCTCCATGACTCCACTTCTCTCCCCCTTCTCTCTCTCTCTCTCTCTCTCTCTGTGCCTCCGAAATCTACCCCTCTCTCCCCCTCACTCTCTCACTCAATGGAGAGCGTAAAGATGGAAAACCAAGGAACATGTTAATAATGTTGTTAAAAATTAAAAATAAAGATCTTGTTGGATCTCTCCCCTCTCTTTCTCTCCTGCATATACTCCTCTCTCCCCCTCACTCTCTGTGCCCCTCCATCTCTCACTCAATGGAGATCGTAAATATGGAAAATCGATTCACGTGCTAACAATTCCACTAAAAATGAAAAAGATAGCTCTTGTTGGCTCTCTCTCTTTCTCTCTCTTGAATATACCCCTATATCCCAATAATGTTGTATCCCCCTCCCTCTTTCACTCAATGGAGAGAATAAAAATGAAAAATCAAGGCATGTGCTAACAATGCCATTAAAAATGAAAAAGACAACTCTTTTTGTCTCTCTCCCTCCCTCTCATTCTCTCCCTCTCCCCCTCTATGCATAGGAACCTACCTCCACTTCATCCCTAGACCCATCTAACCCTAGGCCCCCACCTATACCTAACCCAAATTAACCCTCCACACACACCCAATCCAAACTAATCTCCTTATGGTTGTACCTCTTCCTAGGTTCCCCACAACCCGTACACCTTCAACCTAGTGCTCTAACCACTACCATATGCCTCAAAGCACTTTCAATTATAATCCCACAAGTCCCAATTGTTCACCATGGGGCCTCCATAATATTAACTTGGACAAATATTGAGAGACCAATCATGACTGCAACCTTGATCATGGTTGCAGTTAGATGTGTTAGACGAAGAAGAGGAAGAAGTTGAGGTAGATGTAGATGACAATGTTCTCAATGTTCATATCGATGATGAAATTATTGAAAATGAAACTAATGATGATGTTTCTATGGTAAATCCTTTAAATGTTGATCTTGAACCAGATGATACAGATGTGGAGTTGGATGAAGAAAAATATCAATCATATTGAAATGTTGAAATCTAGTTCAAGGTATGTAATTTTCAATTTTCTATGATTAATTCTCTTTAAAATATTTTCTTATATGGGTTAAATACGTGTTAAGTTTTATGCCGTTTTCTATGTATCATTTATTGGTTAGAAGTCATTGACCTTGATTTCTCTCATAACCCACCAACCTATAACCTCCTAATCCATATTGAGCATATGCTGATTGATTTTAACTATAAATCAATATTGATAATCTTCCACAACTTTTTAACCCTCCACCCAGTAACCTTGGTAACTTTCTAACCCTCCACCCCCATATTCCACCATAGGAACCATGTGCATGCTCCAAAACCACTACCTAGGGAATAGGTCCTAAATGGAATCTTGGAGCTGCAAGTGTCATATGGTAGCCATTACAAGGTTTAACACCAAATATATTTTTTTGGACTTTGGATGTTGTTTAGGGTCACGGGTTAGGAGTTAGGGATTGAGGGGTTAGGGGGTTTAGGGATTAAGAGGCTTATATATAACTATATAACACATATTATATACAAATATGTGTTTAAATTGTATTATAAAAAAATAACAAATAAAAAATAAACAAATTCTAAAAAAATATGCAGTTCAAACATAAAAAAAAAACACTATGGCACCAAGGACAATTTTAAGGATGGAAATTTATATTAAAGTGTAGAAACCTGGGCTAATATTACTATTCCTTAATATGAAACATGTAAAATTTTTGGTGATACTTTTGTAAAAATATTCAAATTTCTAAGGATTTTATATAGTTTCTATAAAATTTTGGCTATTTTTAAGGTAAAATAATTTTATTCCATGGAATTTGGGGAATCGTTTTTAGAAAAAAATGAAAATTGGAGAATCTATTTTTGGGAAAAAAACATGGAAAATTAGCCCATTTTCGAAATTTATCCCCTAAAATCATCTATGTATGGCACCAAACCCTAACCAAATAAGCCCACTCACAAACCAGTTGACCACTACATTGTTCGACCCCACCTACTAGTATGGAGAGTGTGCAAAGGAGAAAACCAACTAAAATTTGCATTGGATCGAAATCACATGCCAGTATAAATATTGCACAGAGGAGGAACCCGCTGACATTTTCATTGGATCGACACCTGCTAGTAAGGAAAGTGAACAGAGGAGTAGACCAATACAAGGAGAGACCGATCCCAACTATGAATCCTAGGGATCAACCCCACAATGTCTTTGATATGTAGTTGTGTTGTTGATGTAGATAGAGAATGTAGAGATTGTAGGTGTTTATTCCATATTAAATAGTTTGTAATGGCTTTGTTTGAGTTCCATTCACTTCAAGTTTGTCTTGTCATTCACTCATTAGTTTAGGATAGATACCTTGTATACTACATCACTTTTCCATATTTATGTACGCAAAATTAAGAAAAAACAAGGTTTGAAATGAAAATTCAATAGACATTGTTATCACATGATTTGTAATTGTGCCAAAGCTCCAATGCAAGTCCCAAAATATGCGTAACTATAGGAAATACTACCATTTTCACCTTAGTATGAAATCCCCTCATTTTAGTGATGGAGGAGTTTCACCACAAGGGAGGATTCCCTGGTGACCTCAAGGGATTAAAGTAGAAATTTTATTATCCAATACTACCAACCCCTCTCTTGATCACCTAATTCAAAGTCTAGGTCAAAAGAAATAAGAGGCAAGGAGATAATTTGAGTACCTCCCCATAACAAGAAAAATCACAACATATATGATGATTCCAAGTACAAGTATGCAAGTAATATATCCTAAAGACACTAGACAATGAAAGAAGTTATGAATGTTGTAAAATTGCAGCAGTTAGAAACAATACAACAAAAGTACATAAATTGTAACAACAACAAAAATTACACTTCAAAATTGCAACAATGTATCATGAAAAATTAGCATTTACTCAATAGAACATTGTCCAATCACTAGATACAATTTATGGGTATGTTAAGCCACTATTAGAGCAATGTATGCAACCGATTAGTGTATGTTAGTATGGTTGTAGCAAATTTTTGCAACAACAACAAGTAAACTATTACATTATATATTACGTTATATTAGGCTAATGAAAATCTATAGAGAATGAAAATAGAGTTTTGTTTGATCACTTTAATTACAATAGAGCATGTAGATTAGTTCCTTTGGGCTATGGAGTCTTTTACAACAACAATACAATTTGTTTTTGGAGAATGATAATAGTAATATCTAATAGTTAGGGTTTGAAATCTAAGATGATATCACATTAGGGCTAACCTCTTGAATTTCCTTTTCCATTTTACAAAAATGAAATTTACATAAAATAAAACCCTAGAAAGGGTGACATATGCCCTAGAAGGGTGACATAAGGCTAAGAATGAGACGTCAAGCCTCCAAGATGAGATAATTGGGAATCCAAAGGCCATAAATCATGTCCTCATGTGCAAATATCCAATGCCACATGTCTCCTCCATCAAACCCTATCTCAAAGTGACGTTAAGGGGTATAAGGTGAAACCTTAGGCCTCCAAAGGCCAATGTCGAAATGGGAGGGGGTGTTATCTCATCCTTTGGTGATGTTAGGGATCCTCCAAATGAAATGTCCTCCATCCTCAAGGTACAAATCTCATCATCCATAGTTCCTTGGACGTGGGGTCTAGCATCCATGATGTGGGAAAAGTCCTGCAAAGACAAACAAATACACCCTCCAAGGGTCCACAAGTCATATGAATCATGCCAAGTAATCCACATCTAATAATAGAACCAACAAAACATGTGCATCAAACCCCCCTTTTCAAATGAACAAATTCTCAAAGACCTTAATTTTTTTTCCTAATTTAGACATGGGAGGGGTGTCAAGGTGTCCTATTGGGTTAACCAATCCCCAAGTGAAGGGTGTTTCCCAAGGAAAAACTATCTAAGTCATGTAGTGAGTGTGATGTGGATTTGGGGAAAGAATTCTAGGCATGGGTTTCTTGACATACAAGGGTTCATATTGTCTCATTTATGGGTTCCTTTGTAAAGGGTGTGCTACCCTTCATCCACAATGCAACATTTTTCCAAGCCCTTTATTTCCATTAATTGATTAAGGTCCAAAACATTGAGTACTATGTGAAACTGAATGTAAATAGTATCGCAATGCCACTTGAAGCTAGAAATGCACAAATTTACATATGCAATGGAAAGTAAGGGACACTGCAAAATGCATTTCCTCAACAAGCATGACATTTATTAATTGTGTGATTTCTTTTGCAGGTCCTTCATTTTTTGGAGAAGTATTTTATTGTTCCCAAGACCTGAGGGAAATCATCTAGAAGGATAAATATTGGATTTTAACTTCTTCTAGCTACAACATCTTTGGGCCTCCATCCCCTTCTTCCCATGAAATGAGGTGCAATCCCTTCTTGGGTCAATGAACCCAGAAACCCAAAAGATGAGGAAACAAAGGGGAAGAAGTGTGGAAGATGGTAAGTATGAGAAAGAATGCTATGATGAACCTTCAAGGAACCACCCAATATCAACCCTTTTAACTTTCTAGGACAAAATGACAACCACCAAGGTGAAATTATGAAAAAGGTATAATTTCCAAGCAAACATTTTGTAATCAAGAAAGGATTCTTTGCAAAATTTTCAAATGCTTCAAATATTAAAGTGAAACTTACCATGACACCAAAATTGTTACATCATGAAGCAAGACCTGATTTCCTCTAGGACCAAGTTGATGTAGTGGATGTTGCTCTGTTATTGGTGATGAGTGTGTTGGACAACTGAGAGGGAGGGGGGCGTGAATCAGTTGTTACTGTTCTTAAACAATTATGATCATTTTAAACTCTTTACAGAACACACAATAACAATCACAATAATGTAGGGAAGTAAGCAATAGAATATTCAACATCAATCACACATGAAATATATAGAGACAAATATTTCCTTAGGAAACCCATAAAGGGAAAAACCTCTTCTTCTTGATATGATAAGTAATCTTTATTTTTTTACATTATCATTCTTAGAAGAAATAACTCCCTTTGAGGATACCATATCTGTTTTACAAGCTGCAACTTGTTGAGAGCACCAACTCTCTGGTTTCTCTAACACCCACTAGAAGGAAGCACCAATGCCCTGAGTGTTCTGACGCCAACTGGATGGAAGCACCAACTTCCAATCACACAGGCACCGAACTGTATAACAGAGAACAATAGTTCTCCCTTGCACCACCCTTCCAGCCTGGTTTGTTTCTGGCTACAACTAGATGGAAGCTACAATTCCCTATGTTCAAGAACCCACTTGAAACTCTGAGGACACCAGTCCTCCCTAGCACCTCCCTACCACCCTGAAATATAAATCTTTTCTTTCTTGAATTTATCACAGTGATACAACATTTATCTATGGCTTACTAGTCTCATCACTGTTCTATTACACTGCTCTGAGGTAAAAGCTACAACTCCCTATGTTCAAGCACCCACTTGAAACTCTGAGGACAATAGTCCTCCCTAGCACCTCCCTACCACCCTGAAATATAAATATTTTCTTTTTTGAATTTAACATAGTGATAGAGCATTTATCTATGGCTTACCAGTCTCATCACTGTTCTGCTACATTGTTCTTCTCTACCTGCATCAGTGTCTCTCTCCTTGCATCTGCTGCACTTTCTGTTGTTCTCTCAGATATGCATTTCTATTCCTTTCTTATTCTGTGCTTTATGCTCTATGTCTTCTTTCCATTCTATGCACCACACCTATTCTGTGCGCTTCAACTCCTGCACACTACATGCTTCTACYTGCATGAACCACACTCAACAACAACACCCATCTCTTCTCTGTTCTGCGTTTTTATACTCTCTATGCACCTTCTTCATACTTCATGCCACACCTCTTCACTATGTCACATTTCGCCCTACAGGTTGTTCACTTCGTCTCATACTCACAAATCCATAGCTAACTCGCAGTTCACTTTCACTTCTTTATTCTGCATGCTTTTGCCATGTTGAGTCCTCTGCCTATTCACCATCACAACTCTTCGTCTTCCCTGGTGGTTAGATAAATGCGTTCATCATCAGTGGGAGTTATGCTGAGATTTATTAGATTCTATGGTAGTTGAGACTCTTCTTCTTCTCTGTTAGTTACAACCAGTCAACTGTGACTTCTTTTCCTTCTAAGCCCATTCCTTCGCGTGACCATCGACGGTGGCCAAGCGCTTATTCAAAAGGTGCTTCATGATTTCTGTCTAGTGAGCGTTGGTTCCTTTTCATGATATGAACTTGAGATATGAACTTCATGTGACCATGCGATTGCGGGCGTGTCCATAGGTGGTTTGAGGGAAAATCACTTTTCGCCCCGCAATTCATTACAAGCCTCTGCACATCCTTTCTCCAAAACCGTGGTTTCAATTGCGACCCGCTCATGAAAAATTAAGGCCCGAGCATATTCTGGCTCTGCAATGAAGAATGATTGTCAATCTCATGATCTTGAAGGTGCTCCTGAGAGGACGGTTCAGATATGTCCTCTCAAGTCTGTGGACCAGATCTCACCTTCCTACATCAACGGTTGAGGTTTCCATCGTGATCCGGGCTCCGAAAGATTCAAATCTCAAACCCTGCTGCTGCTGACTGGATATCTTCCAGAATGGAAGATCTACTGACATCTGTCCTCTTCAATCAACGACTCTGCCTTATTTCCTTTATCCATGTGCGATCCTTATTCTTAACGATCAGATGACACGTGGCCCTCCAAACCAATGGATGAGATCGATTTCGCCTTTTGGGCTTCGGGAGTTTCGATTCTCAAACTCCGCTTTCTCCTAGAGCATTTCACCCAGAGTGCATGATCCAATGACATGTGTCCCTCTCGGATCAATGGTCGAGATCTCCTTCAGGTATCTGGACTTTGGATATTTCAATTCTCAACCTCCGCTTGCTCAGAACGCTTTTATCCATAGTCCACATATTCCTGCCATGTGTCCTCCTCGAATCAACGGTCCTCGTTCACTTCAGGACTTCGACACTTCGACAATATCAAACCTTTCTCCTTCACGTTTTCATAGAGATGACAATATACTGATGTGTTTCCTCTTCAATCCAACGACTATCCTCCGCTCTGGGAATTCGTCCTTTGGCAATCTCAAATCTTTCTCCTTCGCGTTTTCCTGGAGAAGTTTCACTCAGAGTTCACAATCCGTTGACACGTATCCTGCTACACGATCAACGATCGAGAATAAACACGAAGTGATCTTCAGATCGGAAAACTCATATCCACTTTGGGTCTTTGGCATTCGAGACTTCGGGTCTTTAGGCGAGTACTGGTGGTAAAAATCCCGAAGAAAAACTCCCGGAGTGACGTAAATCTCGCGTCACTCGATGACGTGTCACAAGATGAGCAACTGCCACGTGTCACTCAGATTTGYGATTTCCACATACTTGAAATGTAGATTCAACTTAACACTTTTCATTGTYTGATTGTGCCATGTGTCCTTGCTGACATGGTCTGCCATGTGTCCTTGCTGAAGTGGTCTTCCACATGTCCTTGAGGATGAGATTTGCTGATGCAATCTACTGACGTAGATATCCCTGATCTAACGATSATTGTTTGATCTCCTGATCTAACGGTCCTTATTCATTTCGGATTTCTGAGCTTCAGGTTTTTCAAATCTCAAACTTTCAGGAGCGTAACCTCCTCACATATCTATATCCGAAGTGAATGTTSTTCATTCGATCAGGATCTTGGATCAACAACTCAATCTTTCAACGATGAAAATTTGCTATATTATCTTGTCCTTCCACTCGAAATTGATCCGATGACTGACRAAACTTTGCGTTATGGAGATTTCAAATATCAAAATTTCCCAAGTGTAAACTCCTTGCATCTTTAGACCCGAACTAAACATTGTTCGTCGATCATGTTCTTAAATCAACAACTTGATATTTCTGCACGCTCCTCCTGTCTGGACTCTGATCCGATGGCTACTGTCGCTCCTCCTTCTGAGCTTATGATTTATTCCAACTTGGAAGAATGTCTAAGTTTCAAAGGCCTCGACCTTTGATCCTTCTGCGAGACCTGATGACTTAGACCTCGTCTGTGCTTCTGGAAATTGCTATCTCTTCTGAGCTTTGATTTTCATATTGTTTGCTTCTTCTTTTGAACTTATGCTTTCCCTGTTTTCCATCATTGATGCTTTCCTCATTGCTTCTTTTCTTTCCTGTAAACATATCATCGTCGTTGTTGTTCTTGCCATCAATGAAAAGCACACTCTGCCTGCAAACATGAGAACAATCTCCCCCTTTGGCATTGATGGCAATCCTAAAAGATTACAGTTTTCTACTTAGATCTCCAACTATAGCATCCATAACACACCTTTTATCCCCATTTGACATCAATGTCATGGAAAACATGCTCCCCCTGAGTTGTTGTAGTAATTTTTGGAGGTATTAGATATTCAACCAACAAAAACTCCCCCAGACATGATGGATTCTCCTATTTGAGTCCTGCAGAGTATTTGTATCTAACTAAGAGTCTTCTCCTTCTGATTCTTGGACTTGTTCATCTTCAACTTCAGTTGTTTCCTCTGTAGCAGACTCAATATTGCTCACCTCTCTTACTGGGACTCCTTCATCAACCTTTTCTTGTCATAACTGAATGACTCCCCCTGTCACTCTTCTCTGATATTCTATTACAACAACTTCAATTTTCTTCCATGATGCCTATAATCCAATACTTTTATGACCATATTCATCACAAGAAAAAACCATTACAAACACTCTCATACCTGCTTTCCCTTTTTACAAATGAAGGACATGTGTTATGCTTCTTAGGAGTATTGATTTCTTCCTTGTTGTATCCAAGACCAGATTTGTCATTTGGTGATCTCTGACTATCCAAGATCTCATCTAGGGTCATGGAGCTATTCAAGAACTTGATTTGGGTGTTTGACTTCTCAACCTTCACAACTTTTGCTTCCGACTTATGACATGATTCTTCTTCTACTTCTTCTTTTCTTGCATGGGCAGATTCAATATCAACATCATTATCTGTCCTTATGCCTTTAGCCACCACTTGTCCTGATTTTACATTTTTTACCTTACAATATTTGGACGTGAACACCTCTTCAAGCCTCTGTCACACATTTGACTTATACTGAGAAAATCATGTTTCAGACCATATACAAGTAGAACATCCTGGGTATCTCCTTTTCCATTACTCGAACTCACCATCCCTTTACCCTTGATTTTACTTGGTTCATCATTTTCAAAGATCACATTTCCTATTTTTCTTTTACTTATAGGTAGAAGCTTATCCTTTTCTCCAGTCATGTGCTTGGAACATCCAATGTCTATATTCCATGATCATTTTGTTTTTGAGTTGAAATTACTAGACCACATTTTTCACTATCTTTCTTTTTCCATGTGCCAACCTTTCTAGCTAAGAGATTTATCCTTGGATCCGCTTTGTAATTATTCAGATGGAATTTTGCAGTTTTGTGGTCGAAGTTATGAAAATTATAGCATTCAAGCTCATTGTTCAATAGGTCAAAGTGATTATTGCAGCGTTGTCTACTCATTGACTATTTATTATTTCTTGACCTCCTCAATTGCATGTCTCTAAAATTAATTTGACAATTTGCAATCTGTGGTTGTTTGTTACTTGGTTGTCTCATTCTCTGTTGTGGCAGATATTTATTCCTTGGGTGTCTTGATTTCTCATGTCTAAATATTAAGGAACAATTTACAACTTTGTGGCCAAAGTTAGAACAGTAGAAACAATATCCATAGAAAAAATATTTGTACCTGGAAAATGGTTGTCTTCTTTGAGCAGGTCGATTTCGTCCATGCTGATGATTTCCTTGAGTAGAGGGTGTATTATTCCTTTGTTCTACAGATTCAGTTCTGGCACCTTTTTCTTTACTCCTTGGTGGCTGATTATCTTCCTTTGTTTCTATAGGTTTGATGTTGTCATTGGTTGTAGATTTGACAAACTTGATGGGTTCTTTGTTGCTTGGATGACCACTACTTGATCCCTCTTCATAAACCAAACCAATTTTCAACTTTGGACTCCTTTACTGATTTAGAATGGTGGCTAATCCTTCTGAGGCTTTGATGCTTGACATATTCTGGTGATACAAGGCTTGAAACTTCTCCAACTCTTTTCTAGTTTTCACTACTTCTTATTACAGAGCTTCACATCTTGTATTCTTCTTTGATAATTGTTGTTTCAGAATGTCCTCTATTTTCTTTGCCTCTTCTAATTCAACTTTTAGCAGGGCAAAGCCTTCGTCAGGTTTTTTATTGCCTTTCTCGAACTGTATCGACAATTGTTTTTTCTTTCTCTTCTTAATTCTGAGTCTGTCAATCTCTTCCAAAGCGTTGATCAACTCTCCTTCCAAGTCAATCATAGCTTCTTCATCATCAACATCATTTCATGTGATTTTATTATCATAATCCTCTTTGGACATAAGCACAAAGTCATTTACCTTATCTTCACAGGAAGAGTCACTATCTGTGTCTTCTGAAGAGTCATCATTGTTTACACATAAACTTTTATTTATCAAATCTTTTGGATTTGTACTTATCTTCACCTTCAGAGTTCTGGTCCTTCTTCTTGTGTGGACACTTAGATGCAAAGTGACCTATCTTTCCATAGTTAAAAAATTTGAAGGGAAACTTGCCTTGGTACTTGTCAGATTCTTTCTTTAGTCTTATCACAAAATTTTCTTCAATTTCATCAGGCTCAAATTCCTCATTCTTATCTTCTTTAAAAGAGGCTTCTCTAGTGGTGGATTTATCTTTACCTATCCTCATTTCATATGTAGTCAACGTTCCTAGAATTTGATCAAAGTCCAAATATTTTAGATCATTAAGTTCTTCTATAGCAGAGACCTTTGGGTTGAACCTATCTGGCAGAGATCTCAAAATTTTCTGAACTAAAGAGGCTTCCTCAATTTTTTCACTGAGAGATTTGATTGCATTTACTAGTTCTTCAACTCTTAGAAAGTAATTCCCAATAGTTTCATATTATTTCATCTATATCTTTTCAAACTATACTTTGGAGGTTTGAAGCTTGGCATCCTTTACCTTCTCATTACCTTCATAACTGCTAATGAGTTTGTCCCACATGTCTTTGGAAGTTTCTAAGTGCATAAATTTTACAAATTCTGCTTCTGCAAGCCTACTCAGAATGGCATTCATAGCCTTAGCGTTGAAGCTGAATTCTAGATTGTCATCCTTATTAGCTAGTACAACTGGCTTTACATAACTAGTCTCTACCACATCCCAGGCATCTGCTCCTAAAGCCATTATGTAGGTTCTCATCCTAACTTTCCAGAAGCCAAAGTTTGTTCCATTGAAAAGGGGGGCCTTATTAGTTGAAGTTCCTCCATGGCTAGTCATGTTTAATCTCTAGGATCTACCCTTAAATAAAGGGAACCTGGCTCTGATACCAATTGTTGGAAAACTGAGAGGGGGGGCGAGGTGAATCAACTGTTACCGTGCTTAAACACTTATGATAATTTTAAACTCTTTACAAAACACTCAATGCCGATCACAATAATGAAGGGAAGTAAGCAATAGAATATTCAACATCAATCACACATGGAAGATACAGAGATAGATATTTCTTGAGGAAACCCATAAAGGGAAAAACCTTTTCTTCTTGATATGATAAGTAATCTTTATTTTCTGTACATTATCATTCTTAGGAGAACCAACTCCCTTTGAGGCTACCACCTTTGTTTTACAAGCTGCAACTTGTTGAGAGCACCAACTCTCTAGTTTCTCTAACACCCACTAGAAGGAAGCACAAACTCCCTGAGTGTTCCAGCACCAACTGGATGGAAGCACCAACTTCCAGTCACACAGGCACCGACTTGTATAACATAGAATACTAGTTCTTCCTTGCACCACCCTGCCACCCTGGTTTTTTTTTGGCTCCAACTAGATGGAAGCTACAACTCCCTATGTTCAAGCACCCACTTGAAACTCTGAGGACACCAGTCCTCCCTAACACCTCCCTACCACCCTTAAATATAAATATTTTCTTTATTGAATTTATCACAATGATACAACATTTATATATGGCTTACCAGTCTCATCATTGTTCTGCTACACTGCTCTGAGGTAAAAGCTACAACTCCCTATGTTCAAGCACCCACTTGAAACTCTGAGGATACCAGTCCTCCCTACCACCTTGAAATATAAATATTTTCTTTCTTGAATTTAACACAGTGATAGAGAATTTATCTATGGCTTACCAGTCTCATCACTATTCTTCTACACTTCTCTTCTTTGCCTGCATTAGTTTCTCTCTCCTCGCGTCTGCTGCACTTTTTGTTCTTCTCTCAGATATGCATTTATGTTCCTTGCTTCTTTTGCACTTTATGCTCTATGTCTTCTTTCCATTCTATGAACCACACCTCTTCTGTGCGCTTCAGCTCCTGCACACTGCATGATTATACCCGCATGAACCACACTCAACAACAACACCCATCTCTTCTTTGTTCTGCATTTTTATACTCTCTGTGCACCTTCTTCATACTTCATGCCGCACCTCTTCACTACATCACATTTCTCCCTACAAGTCATTCACTTCATCTCATACTCACGACTGCATAGCTAACTCATAGTTCACTTTCACTTCTCTTTTATGCATGTTTTTGTCACAGCGAGTCCTCTACCTGATCATCATCACAACTCTTCACCTTCCCTGGAGATTAGCTCAATGCGTTCATCATCAGTGGGCATTATGATGATATTCCTTAGCTTCTTTGGAATTTGAGACTCTTCATATTCTCTTTCAGTTACAACCAGTCAACTATGGCTTGTTTTCCTTCTAATCCCCTTCCTTCACGTGACCATCGACAGTGACCAAGCACTTATTCAAAAGGTGCTTCCCGATTTATGTCTAGTGAGCGTTGGCTCCTTTTCATGATATGACCTTGGGATATGAACTTCATGTGACCATGCGATTGAAGGCACGTCCATAGATGGTTTGAGGGAAACCCTCTTTTCACCCCACAATTCATTACAATCCTCCATGCATCCTTTCTCCAAAACCATGGTTTCAATTGCGGCCCGCTCATGAAAAATTAAGGCCCGAGCATGTTCTAGCCCCACAATGAAGCACGATCGTTGATCTCATGATATTGATGGTGATCCTGAATGGACATTTCAGATCTGTCCTCTCAAGTCTGTGGACCATAGCTCACCTTCCTACATCAACGATTGAGGTTTCCTTCATGATCCGGGCTCCGGGAGATTCAAATCTCAAACCCTATTGCTGTTGATTGGATATCTTCTGGAATGGAAGATCTGCTGACATTTTTCCTCTTCAATCAAAAAATATACCTTCTTTCCTTTGTCCATGCACAATCCTTATTCTCAATGATCAKATGACATGTGGCCCTCCAAACCAAYGGATGMGATCGATTTCTCCTTTTAGGCTTTGGGAGTTTAGATTCTCAAACTCTGCTTGCTCTYGAAGAATTTCACCCAGATTCCATGATCCAACGATGCATGCCCCTCTCATATCAAYGATCGAGATCTCCTTTGGGTCTCTGGACTTCATAGATTTCAATTCTCAACCTCTGCTTGCTCATAATTCTTTTAGTCGGAGTCCACATATTCCTGCCATGTGTCCTCCTTGAATCAACAATCCTCGTTAACTTCGGGACTTCGGAAATATCAAACCTTTATCCTTCATGTTTTCCCAGAGATGAAAATCTACTGACGTTTTTCCTCTTCAATCCAATGACTATCCTCCGCTCCGGGACTTCGGCCTTCGACAATCTCAAATCTTTTTCCTTCACGTTTTCCTAGAGAAGTTTTTCCTGGAGTTCACGATCCGTTGACATGTACCTTGCTACATGATCAATGATCGAGAATACACCTGAAGTGATCTTCAGATCAGACGACTCGTATCCACTTCGTGTCTTTGGCATTCGAGACTTCAGGTCTTTGGGTGAGTACTGGTGGTAAAACTCTCGAAGAAAAACTCCCGGAGTGACGTAACTCTTGCGTCACTCGATGACGTGTCACGAGCTGAGCAGCTGCAACGTGTCACTTGGATTTGTGATTTCCACGTACCTGAAATGTCGAATCAACTTGACACTTGTCATTGTCTGATTGCACCATGTGTCCTTGCTGACATGGTCTGCCACGTGTCCTTGCTGACATGGTCTTATACATGTACTTGAGGACGTGATTTGCTGACGTAATCTGTTGACGTAGATCTCCTTGATCTAATGGTCATTGTTCGATCTCCATATCTGACGGTCGTTATTCATTTCAGATTTTTGGGCTTTGTATTTTTCAAATATCAAACTTTCAGGAGCGTAAACTCCTCGCATCTCTATATCCAAAGTGAATTTTGTTTGTTCGATCAAGATCTTGGATGGATGACTCGATCTTTTTGCGATGCAACTTTGCTATCTTATCCTATCCTTCCACTCGAAATTGATCTGATGGATGACAAAACTTCGAATTCTGGAGATTTCAAATCTCAAACTTTCCTGAGTGTAAACTCCTCGCATATTTAGACCCAAGATAAACATTTTTCGTCAATCTTGTTCTCAGATCGACGACTCGATATTTCTGCGTGCTCCTCCTGTCTGGACTCTGATCCGACGACCATTGTCGCTCCTCCTCCCGAGCTTACAATTTCTTTCGACTTGGAAGAATGTCTAAGTGTCAAAGGCCTCAACCTTTGATCCTTCTGCGAGTCCTGATGACTTGGACCTCATCCGTGCTTCTAGAAACTGCTATCTCTTTTGAGCTTTGATTTTCATATTGTTCGCTTCTTCTTCTGAACTTATGCTTTCCCTGTTTTCCATAATTGTTTCTTTCCTCATTGTTTCTTTTCTTGCCTGTAAACAT
Source organism: Picea sitchensis (assembly GCA_010110895.2). Taxonomy (NCBI): domain Eukaryota; kingdom Viridiplantae; phylum Streptophyta; class Pinopsida; order Pinales; family Pinaceae; genus Picea; species Picea sitchensis. Next base: position 59,077 of record SNQJ01S0083352.1, on the reverse strand, counting down.
ATCATTGTTGTTGTTATTGTTTCCATCAATGAAAAGAACACTCTGCCTGCAAACATGCCAACAGAGTGATGATGCAATCACGAATAAGAGGGACCTTGTAGGCTCTGTTGGTCAATTTGACTCTCAAAACTCCATGTCTACTACATGTGGGTCAAGATGTGATCTTCTTAGTTACCCCTAGCCTGGAGGGTAAAATATGGCTCCTACATGGGGACATGTGCTCATCGTAGAGCGCATGAGAACCTCAACATCTCCTGGTATGACCTATTCCTGCACAACTCAAGAAAACTATTGTGATCTTGAAGGGTGGTGTAACTCACTCCTTGTTCATATGAAAATGAAAGTTGTTAACGTCTAAAGAAAAACTTGAAAGAAAAATTTTGACGTTTTGTTCTAACATATAAATATGAGTATGCAAAGCATAAAAATGTAACATAACAATGTGCAATGATGCAAAAAAAGAATAGTTAAATCATATGCATGTGTGCAAATCCAACCAATATGCAACTATACTAGCATGATATGCGAGATGCAACATATATACAATTCAATGTAGGATGCAAATGCCTACCCTACCTATTCTATCCCATGCTAGGTAGTCATGTTCCATAAAGAAAATATAGTTTGAGAAAGATTGCATTAATATGAAACTTCAACCTTTCTCCTTAAATCATGACTAAGTCAAATTAATTGAGACCTACTTTGCTACGATCTTGTAGGGTCCATTTCACAGGCTATCCATTGTTTTATGCATTCTTGGTTTCTCTCTTGTTTTGTCCCATAGTAGCACTTGGTCTCCTTCTTTGAAATATTTTCCCTTTTCTTTGTGATCAAACATCCCTTTCACATTATATTGGTTGTGTGTCATTTAATCCAAATATTTCCTTCTAGATTCATCAAGTTCTACTAATTGGCCAATTCTTCCTTGCAAAGCCTCCTTCTCAGTCATGTATTGTTGTGCGAAACAGATAGTAGGAATCTGGAGGTTGGTGGGAAGTTTAGCTTCCAATCCATATACTAACTCAAATGGGGTTTTTCCTGTGGAAGTCTTTTTTGTAATATGGTTTCCCCATAGGGAATACTTAATGTTACTATTCAAGGCCTTCTTGTTATCTCCCACAATCTTATTAACAATATCCATGAGATTATTATTACTTGATTATATCAATCCATTTCCCCGGGGATAGTATTTGGAAGAATAAGATAGAACAATCATGTATTTAAAAAATAAAACTTCCAAAGCAGGGGAGCTAAAGGATTTAGCATTGTCGGTAGTTATCTTGGTAGGGGCACCAAACCTTGTTATGATACTATCCTCAAGAAAACTCATGGAAACTTCCTTGGTTTCCTTCTTTGTTGGGATGGCCTCTACCCACTGAGTGAAATAATTTGTGCGATCAAAACCCAACGATATCCATTGCTGGAGTTGTCCCTGAATTCACCAATAAATTATAAATCCCATTATTTAAAAAGAGCTTAAAAATGATTGGTTTTAAAGGAAACACATGGATTCATTGTTTTATTGTGAAAAATGACAAGGTTGGCATGACTTGACATAATGATGAGTATCAGTGAACAACGTATGCCAATAATATCATGCCATTTAAATCTTATGGGAGGTAGTTTTAGAGACGAAATGACCACTACAATATTATGAATGGAGTTCCTTAATCATTTGGTCAGCTTAATATTTGTTCATACATGTAAGGATGATTCCATCAGGGTTCTTCCAACCCATACCATCTTGGGTTAAGCAATAATTCATAGCCTTTAGTTTCAAGGATCTCTTCTTATGATCAACTAAGTGGTCAGGGCATGCAAGGTTTTTAAGGTAATATATAATATATGCATACCTTTCATTATGTTCTAATTCTCTTATTATCACATTTACTTGTTCATTTTCCCCTAACTGTATGGCCTCTTCATTGATTTCAGTCAACATTTGGGCCATAACTTTCCCCTTGAAAATATTGATGTGTTTTATCTCTAGGTCGTGTTCTTGGATTTTGGAGACCCATTTTCCACTGATCCCTAGGAAATATTGTTGAGAAAGAACATCTTTGTTAGCAGGGTAGGGCACATAAGCCTTGAATTTGTTATATCCTATGTAACTTCTAAAGTGTTTAAGGGATTTGACAAAGGAATAGACTTGCTTCTTAGTGATTGAGTAATTCAATTATGCATCCCTAAGGGTTTTTCTCATGAAAGCGATAGTTTTCTCATGGTAATCCTTTTTCTTTTGTAACAACACCCTGGCTATAATGCCTTGACAAGTGAATGAGAAAATTATGAAGTCATAGGAGAATTCAAGGATGACCAAGACAGGGCCTTGGTGATGGAATCCTTAATGTCTTTGAAGGATTTTAGGCTATCATTATCCCATCTGAAGGTGACATCTTTCTTAAGAAAATAATTTCGTGGGTTTGATCTTTTTGAAAAAAAATGGGACAAATCATTTGATAAAGTTTATTTTTCCAAAGAATGATTGTAAAGACTTATTATTAGTGGGAGGTCATATATTCTTGATTGATTCAACCCTTTCGGGATCGATGGAAATGCCTTCTTCTGAGACTATGTGTTTCAATAATTTCCATTTATCTACACCGAAGATGGATTTCTTGGGATTAAGGGAAATCCCATACTTTCTACACCGCTCAAATATTGTTATTAGGTGTGAAACATGCACATTCCTTTCTTTGGACATGACTGTTAAATCATCTTGATATATTTCTATGATAGTTTCAATGAGGTATCTGAAAGAAAAATACATTTCTCTTTGGAAAGTGGAGCCAACATTCATGAGGATGAAAGGAATCCTTAGGTACATGAAATTTCCCCATGGGGTAGTGAATGCAGTATTAAGTTGATCCTCTCTTTTGACTAAGACTTGGTTAAATCTAGAGAAACCATCCAGCATGGACGTCATCCCGACATCAATAACTCTCTATAATAAATGTTCCATGTTTGGGAGAGGGTAGTTATCTTTTAATGAGAGTTGGTTAAGGTTTCTAAAGTTGACACATAGCCTAATGTCTCCATTCTTCTTTCAAACTACTACTAGGTTGGACATCCACGAAGAATATCTGATAGGGACTATGATACCAATGTCTACCATCTTCTAAATTTCTGTCTGAATATGGGGTGTCAGTTTTGGATTGATATGTCTTATCTTTTGTCTGAATGGTTTGGCTCCATCTACACTCCATCTACCAGAGGAATAACATGTTGAATAATTTCACCCATTTATTCTTTCAGGTAATCATAATTCCAAGTGAAAACATCCTTAAATTGGCAGATAAAACTTAGTATTTCTCTTCTTTCAACATTAATGGTCCCTTCTCCTATTTTTACCACTCTTGGATAATTTTTTGTTCCTATGTTGAAATCTAACACTTTATCATATTGATATATATTAGGTTTTCCCCTATAAACATCATGTCTATCAAACATTCATTCTAGGGGGATGCATCTTTTTTGGAGAATTTTGTTGGGAAAGACTATAACTTCTAAGTTCATGGATTCGACTAGGAAATTTATCTGATAATTATGGAACTCCTTATCGCTTTGCATGAATCTGATGATTCGATTATCATCATCAAATACTTGCCAATGGTCTAGGATGTCTGGCACTGATGGTGTAAATACTACTTCCATATTGCAAAAGTCTTGGAGAGGACCCTCACAACGTTATAGAGTGGAAGCATAGACAACCAAGGCATGGACCACATGGTTTTATTCTCTAGGGATTGCTTCTATTGTGAATTCATCAAATATTTTCATGGAATCCCTCATTGAATCCCTATACTTCTTCAATTTTTCATTTTTCGTGGTGAACTTCAAATTTATGTAGGAAACAACTATATAAGATTCTATTACAACCCTTAATCGCCTTATTTTCCTATCAAGGGCTAGGTTGAGTCCTATAAGCAAGTATTCATACTCAACAATGTTATTTGTGCACTAATATTCAATTTTGTATGAGAAGTAAAAGGTCTCCTTGGAAGGGGCCATGAGAACGATTCCTGCACCTTGATCTAAACTGGAGTGAGCACCATTGAATTCGAAGTTCCACATCCCACTGGGATTTTGACAAGGTTCTATCTGAAAATTTGGGTCGAATGTAAAGTGGTTTCCCATTCTGTCATCTAAACAAAGTGTCTCATCCATGGGGCCCTTTGGGTGTTCAACTTGATATATAACGATGGGATCACTATAGAGGGTGAAAAAAAAACCCTTGAGGTGGGGAATGGTAGAATATGATAGATCTGTTTGAAGGATACCCCCAAGGTTTCCTCCCATTCCCTGGATAAAATCACCCCCCTTGCATCTGGTATGTCAATGACCACAACATCCATCACAATAGAAATATATGGGAAGGTGGTTAATCTAACCCTAATACCTTTGATAAGGCCACACACCTCGATAGGTTTGGAATCTACTCCATAGCCACTTTAGTGATGTCATGATATTCGAATGCCAAGCTATTGCATTACCCTCAGAGGCATGATGTTTGTGGAAGCACCTAATTCCAATATACAATTATGGAGAGTGAGGTCATTCTTGAGGAGATAAATAAATAAGGGCACATTCTTTCCACCTTTCCCATTAATAGTCTCAACATGGAGGATTATAGGGAGATCCTCTTCATCTTGGGATCGTTTCAAATCGAATTCATGTGGAGAAGTAGGGTTTTCAATCCTTTCTTCTTCCTTAGGATCATATAGTGATGGAAAATCATCATGCTAGGGAGCGTCCATAATATTGTCACCATTCTCAGGGATACAGGGGGTGGGAGTGTTAATTTCCTCCTCAGGGGAAGGGTCTTCCTCCTCTAGATCTTCCATCATGAAGGCTCGAGAATGAATATGTTATGCACCTGGTTATGTTATATTGAGTAGAAACAAGAATATCAGATAAATTACCAATGGAACAACATTATATAGAGAATAACACACCAAAATGATACCTTTATTCAAATGGGAGAAATGTTCACTTGCCTCTTCGAGGGGGAAACCTCCAGTAGAGAAAATCTCTATTACAATAATTATCAAGAAAAATACTTCCCATTCCCTAGACTCATGTTTATACTGAATCTATCTACCAAAAGAAAAATCTATAGGAAGATCTTTCTAGAAGGAGAAGCTTCTATTAGGTCTTATTACATTTGACTCATTCACCTTATTAACTAGGCCTTCTTTATTAATATCGACCTTTATTACATGGAAAATATATTATTATACCTATGGGATGGGTTAGGGAGGTTAGGTCCCTAACATGCCATCCCCCTTAAAAACAACCTTGTCCTCAAGGATTGAGATGAGGAAATTGTTGCAAAATGATAATCGACTTCCAGGTGGCATCTTTTGGGTGTGTCCTTCCACTAAACTAAAACTTCCTTGATGGTGCATTGACAGAGACAATGTTTGCGTTGGTCCAAGTATACTTGTGGTAGTAACCAAATGGAACCTTATTCATACAACTTAGGTAGACTGTTCTGAGTTTGGCACCTAGTCTTGAGTACTTTTTTTAAGCAGGAAACATGAAAAACGTGATGGATCTTAGAGTGACTGGGAAACTCTAACTGGTAGGCCACTGGCCTCACTATATTGAGAATACAATAAGGACCATGAAATTTAGAGGTGAGTTTTTTACAGTGTTGGGATTTAAGAGAAGTCTACTTTGGGGTTTTTTACCTATTTGAGTTTTTTACAGTGTTGGGACCACATAACCCATTGATTTTTTCTGTCGGACGTAAAACACCTCAAATAGGTTTCCAAACACTTGTTGATCGCTTCAATTTTTCCATTAGTCTGAGGATGATATGTTGTGATGGGATGCAATTAGGTTCCATGGAATCTGAAAAATTATTTCCAGAAAGTGTTGGTAAAAGTTGGATCATGGTAAAAAACAATAGAATGAGGCATGCCATGGAGTTTGAAGATATTATACACAAAAATTTGAGCCATGGTGGATGATGTGAAAAGGTGTTGAAGAGCACAAAAATGAACATATTTGGAAAGACAATTCACTACTACCATGATGACTAACTTATTTCCTGATTTAGGTAAGCCAAAAATGAAGTCCATAGAAATATCTATCCAAATAGTAGGTGGAATCGGAAGTGGTTGGAGTGTTCCCAGAGCTTTAACTGTCTCACCCTTATTGCATTGACATATATCTCATTCAGCCACAATTGTGTGGATGTCATGTTTCATACCATCCCATAAAAATGAATGTTTGACCTGTTCATATGTTTTAGTAAAACCAGAATGCCCAACTATAGGTGAAGCATGAAACTCATAGAGAATAATGGATTTAAGGTTTGACTGTTTTCTTAAATACATGTGACCTTTATTATAAAGCTCGTCATGGTGCCATGATTACCCTAGAGAAGCTTGAGGATCCTGTTGCTTTTTTTGGATCAATATGGAAAGTTTGGGGTCTTGCAACCATTCTTGGTGAACCTCATGAAGCCAATATGAGATGATGAATGAGAGGGAGAAAAGGGACCCATCTTCTTCACATTTCATTGAAAGGGCATCATCCACCACATTTTATTTTTATTTTTTGTAGAGGATCTCAAAATCGTATCCAAACATCTTGGTTACCCATTTTGGTTTCTCCGAGGAATAAATTTGTTGTTCCATAAAATACTTGAGGCTTTGATGATCAATTTTAATTTGGAAGTGTTTCCCCAAGAGATAAGGATGCCAGAGATCCAGAGCCTGAAAAGTAGCCAACATTTCCTTTTCATAGGTGGAACAACCCAAATGGTGCTTGGACAATTGTTTTCTGGTGAAAGCCAAAGGTCGGCCATATTTCATGAGGACACCCCAATGCATTTCCTTGAGGCGTCACATTCCAATACAAAGGTCTTGTTGATGTTAGGGATAACTTGAATAGGAGTAGTGCACATAGTCTCTTTCAAATCTTGAAAGGAATGGTCGATTGTAGGAGTCCAACTGAAAGAATTATTTTTAAGGAGAGTTGTGAGGGGAGATGCAACGTTTCCATAATTATGAACAAACTTTCGATAATACCTCGTCAAATTCAGGAAGCCACATAAGATTTTAAGAGTTTTTAGGTGGGGCCAATCCTACATAGCTTCAATTTTATTTGGATCCACCTTGACACCATCCTTGTCGACAATATGCCCCAGGTACTCAACTTCATAGGCTCCTAAAGCACATTTAGACTACTTAAAAGGAAGTTTGTGTTGAGATAGTAGCTGCAGAACTTGATCCACATGGGTAAGATGGGATTGTTAGGTTTTTATATAGATGAGAATATCATCAAATAAAACCAAGATAAAATGATGGAGGAAAGTACAAAAGACATTATTCAAGATACTTTGAAAAGTGGAATTAGCATTACATAGGTCGAATGGCATAACCAAGAACTCATAGTGACTCTCATGAGTTATGAATGCAGTCTTGGGAATGTATTCTTCTTTCATACAAATATGGTGATATCCAGAACAAAGATCAAGTTTGGTAAAATACGAAGCACCACTCAATTCATCCAAAAGGTCATCGATGAAAAGAATGGGAAATTTGTCTTTGATTATGAGTTTGTTGAGGGTGAAAAAAACAGGACACATGCACCAAGTACCTTATTTATTGAGTACCATGACTATTGGGGAAGAATAGGGGCTGGTACAGGGGAAAATGACATCGATTTCTAGCAATTCTTAAACAATCTTCTCAATTTCATTCTTTTAAGCGAAGGGAGGACTTCTTGGAACTAGAGGAATGGAATGATGATGGACATCACGAGAAGGGGGAAGTCCCTAGGGGGTTTGAAACACATATTTGTGTTGGGAGAGGAAATATTAGAGGTCAGGATGGAGAGAGGGTGTTTCAACTGCTTGAATGGATTGAAGTTGGGAAATATTGCAAGAATGAATTTTTCTAAGGATCTCTAGTGAACCTGCACTGATTCCTTGGAACTGGTGTTGTTGGACCTCCTGCTGGAATTGCATGGTTAATTTTTGGAAATACACGGTGATAGGTCTGAGAGTGTGTATTCATTCAGTACCAAGTACAATGTCATAACCTCCCATGTTAGTAGCAAACATATGAAATTGCAGGTGGTACTGACCAATTGTTAGGCATAAATTTTCACAATGCCCTCCACATTTCATGGAACCCCCATTGGAAATCATGATTTGAAAATTATTAATTGAACAGACATAGCAATTAACTTCTTTGGAAATGCAGCGATGAATAAAATTGTGGGTGTTTCCACTATCAACAAGAATGATGAATTTCTGGTGCTTAATGTAGCTAATTAACTTGATGGTTTGGGGAGCAGAGAAACCAATGAGCGAATTTAGGGAAATCAATGGTTCAACATTTTGTGGATCAGAGGGAGAATTAAGATCATCAAGTGGGGGTAGCTCAGGTATAGGGGAATCATCTACCTCTTCTTTAGAAACATCCTAAGACATAGCCATAAAAATATTTTGTTCCTTTCACTTGTGCCCCGAAAAATACTTGTCATCACAATTATAAAAAAGACCCTTAAGTTGGTGTTCAAAAATTTTGGCCCAAGTCAATTTCTATATCTCAAGGGGAGTGGTAGGAGGGGCGAGAAGGGTGGTTTTAAGGCGAGGAATAAATGGTGTTTTTCTGGTTTGGGATGAGACAACTTGTTGTGTTTCCTTGTCCCGTTTAGTATCTTCCAATGAAGTCTGGGGGTGAGCCATGAGGACATGGGCACACATTTCATCCTTGAGGCCATTGATTATGAATTCCCTAAAAAGTGGATCTTTCATTCCCTTCGTTCCGAAAGCCAATTGCTCAAAGGAAGCTATAAAATCTTCCAATGGGCCAGTTTGTTCAACTTGGTCAAATGACCTAAATGATGGGTGTCGATATCAAAGTGTTCATAGAGCTCTACAACAAACTATGTCCAAGCCACATACCCTTGGTGTGAATTTTTATGCCATTTACACCATTGCAACATCCAGGATCCAAATGGATAACACCATAACAGGGGTTGTCCAACTCATCGATAATGTTGTGCAAAGAGATGTAGTGTTCCATTTGGGTGACCTAGCTCGTGGGAACTGAGCCATTGAATTTTTTCACATACACTCTAGGAATGTGTAGGTCACGCTGAAAGTGATGGGAATGAAAAGTATGGAAATCAGAGGAAGTATCACCTTCGAGGTGCAAAGGTTGGCCAAGTGAGGAAAGGCTTCCAGGAATATTCAATTTAGCGAAGAGATGGAGAACGAAGGATTCAAGATGGATTTCAAGATGGCATTCCATATGGGCAGAGAGGTCCTTCATCTGTCTTATTTCAGGTCTTCCATTTTGGAATCTATGGTGGAATGCATGGAGGAATTGATGGGGGAAATATTGTCATTGATTTGTTGCAATTCCTGTTGGTTTGTGGAGAGATCAAATGACAAGGCATTGAAGCATGATTCAATATCTTGGTTGCGAGTGTGGGCCATGGTTAAAGGGGGACACATGAAGGTGGGTGGGTCCGCACAGAAAAGGGGTTACGAGTGAAGGGTATCATGATGATCAGGGATAAAATGGGAATCCAAGGGGATAGGTCCCAAATAAGGGTGTCAGGAAGGTGGGTCAGGAACACAGGGGAAAAAAGGATGAAAATGATAGATATCATGACGATCAGGAAGAAAAAAGGAATCTAATGGGATAGGTCTCAAATAAGGGTGTGGGAAGGCCCTGGACTATTTTTTTTAAACTTCTGTGGATTTATACTCTGATACGAATAATATTGCATTGTCAAAATGCCCAAATTATTAACAGGAAAAAATGTGTATTAATTTCACAACCAAAATGCAAGAGGCAAGGTTGCACGACAATAGATATTAGTTGTTCCTTTTTTGTTTTCTTTCCATCCCAAGGGTTAGGGTTTTCATGGTTCCTACAAACAAGGGTTTTCCCTGTGTTGTATCTCTTTGATATATGTGTGGTGTTGAATAGTAGTACTCGACCTAATATCTTAGGGCACCAACTAAGGAGGCTAGACCGCACCCTTATCCGTATTACCTGATTACCCAGGTACTAGAGAGTATCTTCATGAGTGTTGTTCTTGGTGGCACTGTAGCAATCAGGTGATTTATCAGTTGATCTATGGATGGTTTCTGAATACCTAGGGGGGATCCCAATATACCAGAGGTACTTGGAAGAGCAAGTTTGTATATAGTTGTTGTCTAATGAACTGTTGAAAAGTCAACAAGAAACATGTGTCTAATTTATTTTTCCCTTAATTAAATTAGACAATAAATATTAATATATTATCTCATTCATAATTGAGTGATTTGGAATTGTAACAGAATTATAAGTGTAGTTAAGTGAGTTAAGATCAGTTGTACTAGTTGTAACTAAACATGCACTAGTGAGAGTTTAGTTAATCAGTTAACTCACATGCAACTGAAGATTCGTCATGGTTAACTACATGCATGCAGTTCCAATGGAGATCCAGTTGAGATAACAAGTGAAAGGGACAATTTGGCTATCAGTTGTGATTTTTTCACACATGCAGTAAGTATGCTTATGAGCATGTGAAAACGAGGCAATTGTATTCATTCGATTCATTGTGAGAATTTGGATTGCAGAGTTTGTGCAGAGGAGGCAGGCTGTCTGGACACATGGATTGGCGCATGTATTTGCTAATTTGTGTATGACAGTGTGAGACGATTGTGTTGTACTGAGAGCTCTTGGATTAGAGTTTTGTATGAGATTGTTTCATGATTCATGAAATACATAATATATGATAGTTGGGGTTTTTAGCTTTACGCTTTCCCGGTAAAATTTTTGTGTTGTGTGTTATTGATATTTCACTTTGTGCATTGTGGTTGTGATCGTGGTTTAATTGCTTCTGCAATAATAATAGTAGAAGCGATTCTGTATTTAACAAGTGGTGGAAATTGTTAGATCAGGAGAATCACAGGAATACATTAATTTGTATCGAAATTTCTACATGGTATTAGAGCTACGGAGGCCACGGAGCTACGAAAGTGAGGTGCGAACATAATTGCATTCTCGCAGGTCCCATCTCTAGCCAGGTGTGAACTCTAGTACTGAAAACTTCTGGTGTGTTGGAGAACAATAATTCTCACACCCCAGACAAAGGCAGGGTGCAAACTTCATTGGAATTCTCGCAGGAAAATACACTAGCAGGGTGCGAACTTACCTCACCCTAACAGTGAAGCAGGGTGTGAACTTGACAGAGAATTCTCRCAGGCTACAATGGAGAAGGGTGCAAACTTGACAGGCAAGTTTGYAGGCTATACACAGGTAGGGTGCGAACTTCCCTCAGGTTTCTCTCAGGTGGGGTGCAAACCTCCCAGGGCAAGATGAAAGTGAATGGGTTGAGTTTTGGGTTGGATAACATTCGAATTTGCAATATTTTCTTGGTGAGACACTTGATTCAAGATTGAAATGTCTTTCAATGGCTTGAGGTTGGAGTATGCATTCAAGGGAAGCTCTAACTACATTTCTTGGAAGGACAGGATGGAGGCACTGCTCGAAGACAATGGCTTGAAGGGTTACATTGATGCATATGTTCCTAAGTTGGATGAAACATACACTACAAATATTGATGCATGGCAAAAGAAAGTGGCAAAGGAGAGGAGGATTCTGTTGGAGGGAGTACGAGACCACATTGTCTCAAGTCTCCATGGGAAAACCACACCATATGCAATGTGGAAGGTTTTGACAGATCTCTTCCAAAACAATAGCGACCATAGGAAATTGGCGCTCAAAGATAAACTTAAGAAGATAAAGATGGAGAAAGGCGACACCATTCCAAAATATCTCACAAAGTTTGTCCAATGTCAGGATGAGCTTGGAAGTGTGGGAATAACAGTCGCTGCTGATGATTTGGCGAGCTTGGCGCTCCCAGGGCTTCCTAAGAGTTGGTACAGTTATCAAGAATTTGTCAATGGAAGGGAAAAATTACCGGATTGGGAATGACTATGGTCAGATCTGGTGCAAGAGGAGTTCAGGCGGAACATGAGAGATGGATCTTCATCAAAGCATGATGATGAAGAGGATTGTGTTTTGACTGCCAAGGCAAGGAAAGGGAAAGGGAAGAAATCCCAATCAAATTCTGAGTCTAAAGTCAAGAAGCTAGATTTGTCCAAAGTGAAGTGTTTTCACTGTCACGAACGTGGGCATCTCGCTACTAATTGTCCGCAGAAGAAGAAGAACAAGATGGTTGTTGGAGCTACAACTGGTGAGGCTCTTGTCTCACAATTTGAGCTTGACCTCACTTTGATCGCATGCATGGCATCAAGTGCATCAGGATCAGTGTGATATTTGGATAGTGGCGCTTCCTTCCACATGACAGGAGATAAAGAGTCTTTCATTGACTTGGAGGAGAAAGATCTCATAATTCATATAGATATGGGTGACGATGGATGATATAGTGTGACTGGTATTGGTACCATTACCTTTCAGAGGGAGTCAGGTAAACCATTTCAATTGAAAAATGTTATGCATGTTCCAGGTCTGAAGA
>SNQJ01S0083352.1:9449-20903 GCA_010110895.2 Picea sitchensis | reverse complement strand
AAGATGATACATCCAGTCCATTTACTTCGAAAACACCATCTGGGTCTTCCAGCAGTTCATCAGAATCTCCTAGCAACGACAGTTCATCTGACAATGATTCTCCACCTCCAAAATCTTCAACTGATCGACGAACATCAATTTACATTAATCCAATTTACAATAATGGTAATTCAGATCCCCAAACAAGTGAACATCAACTACCAAAATGGACAATTCAACTTTTGAAAGATGTAAGGCATGGTGAGCAGAATAAAACAGGAACAAGGGGGTCACACATAACTGAAGACAATTTTTCCTTGATAGCAAATGATTTTACTAAACCTTTTACATACAAAGAAACAATAAAACATAAAGAATGAAAACAAACTATGATTGAAGAGTATCAAGTAGTAATTGATAACAACACTTGGAAACTTGTTGATTGTCCTACAAGTGTTAAACCCATCAAATGCAAATGGGTTTACATAATTAAATACAACCAACATGGAGAAATTCACAAGTATGAAGCAAGACTTGTGGCTAAAGGTTTCGCACAGCAGGAAGGCATTGATTATAAGGAAACTTTTGCTCCTACAGCTAAATGGAATACTATTCGATTAACACTTGCATTGACCGCTCATAAAGGTTGGAAAGTTCATCAAATGGATGTAAAAAGTGATTTTCTCAATGAAGACTTACAGGAAGATGTATATATGCAACAACCATGAGGTTTTGAAATTGAAGGGAAGGAACATAAAGTCTGCAAATTAATTAAGGATTTATATGGGTTAAAGCAAGCTCCCCGAGCTTGGTATACCAAAATGGATGAATACCTTAGGAAAGTTGGTTTTTAGCAAAGTGAATCTGATGATACTTTGTATATCCATCGAAAGGGTACATATCTAGTGATTCTTGTTATGTATGTAAATGATTTGATCATTCCTAGAAACAATGATGAACATATTGCACAGGTAAAAAAGGAGTTACATGCAAGTTTTAAGATGACAGATTTGGGACTACTTCACTACTATCTTGGAATTGAGGTATTCCAACGTCCACATCATATTTTCATTTCTCAGAGTAAGTATGCAACAAAAATTCTTTATTGATTTGGAATGCAGGATTGCAAACTATCTCTTACCCCTATGGAACAACACTTGAAACTTTCAAAATTTGAAGGGGGGGAATGGTAGATAGAACTACTTATATATAGTTGATTGGCATCTTGATTTATTTGACAACCACTCGACCAGATATATCTTATGCAATCAGTATTCTTTCACACTTTATGAAACAACCATGGGACAACCACTGGAATGTAGCCAAAAGAGTTCTTCGATATATCCAAGGAACACAAGATTTTGGTCTTCTTTACAAAAAAACTAAAAAAATTGTACTTGGTGGATTTTCAGATGTTGACTTTGTTGGAAGTATTGATGATTGAGAATCAACATCAGGTTATTTAATGAACATGAGTTTAGCAGCAGTGTCTTGGAGTTGTAAGTAACAAGCTACAATGGCCACTTATTTAGCAGAAGCAGAATACATCTCAGCATGGGAAGAAACATGTGAAATTGTTTGGTTACGCAGAGTTTTGCATGACTTGGGCATTTATCAAGCAAAAGCTACATCATTATTCATCGATAGCCAACCAACCATTAATCTTGCCAAGAATTCATTTTTTCATTCAAAGACAAAGCATGTGGACACCAAGTATCATCATGTCAGATCACTCATTGCAAAGGATGTCATCAAGCCAATTTATCGTCCTTCAGAAGATCAGATCTCCAACATTTTCACGAAACCTCTTGGCAGAATAAAATTTACTAAGTTCAGGGATGAACTTGGTATCTGTTGTAATGTATCTTTGGATCATAGGGGGGAATGTTAGATGATACAAAATACAAATATTATATTTTAAAAAGTTAGGATAAAATGATTATTAATTTAGAATAATAAATTAATAATCTAGAATATTTGAATAAGAAATGGAGACATTTAGAAATAAAATATTGTTGTGAAAGATATGACTCTAGAAAGGTGTCGTATCTTAGGCTCTAAATTAGGATTATAGTTAGAAGATTGTTAAAATAACATTTATTGTAAATGGACACTTGCTTATTTAATAAGTGATCCATAACTAGATTTTGTTAGGACATTTAGCTTATATACAACTCATTGCAAGAGTGTTGGAGTGTTCGGGTGTAAACTCTTGCAAATTTTCATATGTAATTTCTTTTCCTATTTAATAAAAGTGTGTGTCTGAGGAAACTTCTGCCATTAAAGGGAGTTTCCCAAAGAGAACCTATCTACGTCATGTAGTGAGTGTATGGTGGATTTGGGGAAATAATTCTAAGAATGGGGTTATTGACATACAAGGGTTTTTATTGTATCATTTATGGGTACCTTTGTGGAGGGTGTGATTCCCTTCATTCGTGATGCAACATTTATCCAAGACCTTTATTTGCATTAATTGATTAAGTTCCAAAACATTGAATACTATGTGCAATGGAAAGTAAATAGTATCGCAATGTCACTTGAAGTTAGAAACACATAGAGTGCCATATGCAATGGAAAGTAAGGGACACCACAAAATGTGTTTCCTCAACAAGTAGGACATTTATTGATTATGTGATTTCTTTTGCAGGTCCTTCATTTTTTGGAGAAGAATTTTATTGTTCCAAGGACCTAAGGGAGAGCATATAGAAGGATCTATATTGGATTTTAACTTCTGCCAGCTACAACACCTCTGGGCCTCCATCCCTTTCTTACCATGAAATGAGGTAAAATGCCTTCTTGGGTCAATGAACCCAGAAACCCAAAATATGAGGAAACATAAGGGAAGAAGTGTGGAAGATAAAATTATGAATGGGAATGGTATGATGACCCTTCAATAAAACACTGAGTAGAAACCCTTTTCCCTAGGGTGACTAAGTTTCTAGGATAGAATGACAACCACCAAGGTGAATTTAGGAAAAAGGTATAATTTCCAAGCCAACATTCTGTAATCAAGAAAGGATTCTTTGCAACATGTTCAAATGCTTCAAATATTAAAGTGACACTTACCATGACACCAAAATTGTTACCTCATGAAGAAAGACCTATTTTCCTCTGGGACCAAACCGATGTAATTGGTGCTACTCTGCTGTTGGTGATGAGTGATGATACAATCATAAATAGGAGGAAGCATGTGGGCTCTGTTGGTTAATCTAAATGTCTACACTCCATATATGCTACTTGCAGGCTATGATAGATTATCTCCTTATTTACCCCTAGATTGGGGGGGTAATAGACATGATTGTACCATTCTGAATGCTAGATAACAAGGGGTTGGAGACATAAATTTTGAACCATTGTATTAGCAGGTGATAACATGTCATAGCCTTATTCATTTTGGTATGCGGGGGTAGTATTATGAAACCACTTTAGCTCAACACTGAAATGTACGACCGGATGGCATGCGCCACGGGGATGTAATCCAAAATAAAAAAGGCACCGTGTCAATGTAATCCAAAGTATTTTTAATTTTTTTTTTTTAAATTACCCCCAAAGCAAATGAGGTAAACAAACACAATAAACATTATTATGAGTATAGTAGACTCCAGTAAAAGCAGTCAAATTCTCCTCTGACAAATAATTTTGGGTAGTATTCTCATTTTCTTATTTCAATTTTGTTCGTATTGTTTAAAATAAGGATAGATGGAGAAAGGTAGTCAGTGTGGCTAGTCATTAACCTCTGATGAAAATGTCCTAATCGATCGTGATTGTGAAATTTTTGAAATTTTTATGTCATAGTTTGATCCTTATGAGCTAAGAAATTTATCTCGTGATATATTTATGGATTTGTAATATTGGTTACATATCTAGGAGTCAAACTTGGGTAAATTAATAATTCCCAAAACCTACATCTACTCTTAGTATTTTCCCCTTAAAAGTAATCAAATGGAAACTTAATCAAATCCTATCCAAAACTGACCATCCAAGAAAATGATTTTATCTAATAACCACTTAGAGGACAAGGAAGGGGATGTTTTCAACCTTGCACAATCTTTCCTTGACCTTCACCAATTAATTCAGAGAGCCCAGGTTGAAGCTAACAATGGTTGAGATTGCTTACACTTATGGGAATCGAGCCTCACCAAATCAATTGTTGCATAAACTTATCACTTTCCAAAATTATTCAATTGGTGTGTTGTCAATTACTAGGTGGATAGGCAACAAATAATTTACGTAGAATATTCTAGGATATTCGGTAAAATAAGTAAAGAATTCATTTCCCATTTGCTCCAAATTTCAAACCATGTTTCATATGAAACTCTAGATGATGATGAAATTTCCTCTCAGTACCAAGCATTATCACAGTATGAAAGAGTAATCTTTTATCCCTATATGCCCCATTACTAACTACTCCACCTCCTTTCAAATCCATGATCTTCCCTAAACTAACTAAGTAGGCTATTACCATGATTTGTCAAGTTTTAGGATATGAACACGATAGAGCCGTGGGTGAGAGCATTTTATGTCTGCATTCTTTCTTATGTCCACACTGGAGTTAATCACCTTCACAAAATTTGATTATTGTCAATTCCTACAGGAAGTCATAAACTTCCAATTGTAAAATTTCCATAGCACTAAGTCTTTTAGGTACCAATCCTACTTGGTGCACCTCATATTTTGCAGTAATTATTCCTATTTTGAGAGATTTGGGATCAAAACAATAGATGATTTAGATAAAACCAAGACAATAATTGAGTGGACTGAGGAGGTGAGGAAATAAGACCAGAGTAAAGGTTTCAACCATTATGTGAATAAGTTCATGAGTGCATGTTACATTTTTCTCCATGGAACTCAAACTCCTAGGATGTTTCCTAAGTTTAAAAAGATACTGCAACTAAGAAAAGATACGATATTAGGACATTGGTATCTGGCCGAGGATCACACCGTCATTAGAGTATATGGTTTTGAACAAGATCCATACAAGATACCAATTTTCCTAACTCCAAGAATATTTTCTTTGGAATACATCGGAAAAAGACTCATTTCATATCAATTTCATTTGTCCTAGCATAAGCAGGCCATCACTTTCAAATTTACTCAAGAGGTTTTCCCTTTCTTGGTCAAGGTTATAAA
The DNA here is from genome assembly GCA_010110895.2 of Picea sitchensis. Classification (NCBI taxonomy): domain Eukaryota; kingdom Viridiplantae; phylum Streptophyta; class Pinopsida; order Pinales; family Pinaceae; genus Picea; species Picea sitchensis. The sequence continues at coordinate 15,794 of SNQJ01S0083352.1, read as the reverse complement.
TTCTCTATCTATTACAAAATAAATTATACAAAATGTGGATTTTGAAAAAGGAACTAAATGGGTGTATGACCCACATTTTGTAATTGCAACCRGAAGGCCCATATATAAGCATCTTCCAAATCCTMTAGTGGAAAKAAATCCTAARCTGGATTCATGGGAAGRCAATAAGTAGATWYTAGAGGAAGAGGCCCAAAATCAAACTACCACTCAATCAATGGACCAATYGAATGTAATTYARAATCCTCAGAAACAAGAATTACAAATTGGAAAGAGAAAATTTTCAGACATGCATTTTGAAATGGATATTGATGATAAGATGAGTGAGAAACTAAGAAAAAATACTAAAGGYGATAAATAATTATACTTACATGTGTTCTTAGCTAAGTTTATAGGAAAATGGAAGGGTGTATTGCAAATMTGATAAGGGTCAAGTGAAGCTAGTTCAACCTCAAAGGGACCTTCTATCACTATTGAGTACCTCACTTCATCTCTATTGTCAACAAMAAAATATCCAAAGACCTCTACATCTAAAGGAGACTCTAATAGGCATCCCTCTCTCTTTTCTCAKTATTTGGATATAAAGAGAAAAAATCAAGAGGTGAAAAAGGAAAATTATCCTCGGGTTTGAGGAGAAAACAAGGCTTAAATAAAATTACTATCTATTGTGGATTATCAGTAGGGTACAATCAATTTGGTTGTACTAGAGTCAAAGGTACGCACTCCTCTTTTTCCTGCGTATTACAAAGATACTCAAATGAGAGTAAATATTGGGTATATACACCATGTGGATATGATTGAATTGCACCAACAAACAAGTGATATGTTGTATAGAGGGGTCTTGCAATCCTCTACCGATGAGAGGAATATGAAAAATATGGTAATCAAAATAGAGAAGCAGTTGAAGAAGGAAAGGATGGCCACTAAATCCAATATATTTTGTATTAATTAGTTGGAGAGGAATATTATTTTCATAGAAAGGATATAAAAAATCCTATTGTTGTAGGATACCTAATCAAATAGAAGGATAATGAGATTAAGGTCCTTAATAAAAAGCTAAATCTTTCTGATGTACAACATGTTCAGACCCCAGAGTTGCAATATAGTCATGAGGAAAGGAGCAACATTACCATAAATTATTGGAAAATACAATTATCATAGAATTCCTACAAGCTTAAATTGAAACCTTGAAAGTCTAGCAAACTCAACAATTGCGGGAAACCAAGTCAACTACAATGCAAAATGATCCATTAGACACAATAAAGGGCTTATTAAAAGTCATGGATGATTTGAATGTAAAAGTGATTGAGTTGGACATTGTGACAAACCAACCCAAACAAAGAGATGACAAGGTAGAAAAACTAGAATATCAAATGAAGAACAAAGAAGTAATTTTGGCACAAATCAATGCTACTAAAGAGGAAGCTCAAAAGGAAGCAAATAAAATGAAGGAAAGGGGTGACAAGGAGACCAACCATGAAAGGATATAAGAATATCATTTGGGATGATATAACAAATGCAAGTTTTAAGAATTGGTATTATTTTACCCTAGTGCGGGATGATCTTGATCTAATCACCTTAGTCTTCAAAGACATAAAAAGAACAATAAATGAACTGGAGAATAAGCTTAATTTGGCAGTTGATCTAATAAAGTTCTTGAACACAAACCTAAAGAGGAGTTGAAGGATTTTCAATTCAATGGCATAACTAGCATTGTAATGGATGATAAAAAAGTCATTACAAAAAGGATATTGTTGAAAAATGTGGAAACTAAGGGCCATGATATTATGAGGGAAATATATACTTTTAAGAAGATTTTTAGTGATGTCATCAAGCATGGATTATGATCGTTCTGGAATAGAAATGGGGATTTGTATCCAATGAAAAATTATAAAAATATATTAGATGAAAGGAGGAACAATGTTTATATGTTCGAAAAACTTGATGGCACATTGAAGGGTAAATATGTAGTAGAATTGTTGGCAGAGGATTTTGAGCTATTGCATAATCTAAAAATGATTTTTGGTAATTTACCTCCCCTAGTTTATGAGCAATACACAAATTTGGATGAAGTAATAAACATGACTGATCATAAGTATATGATGGGAAAAGATTGGAAACAAATGTGTCAATTTTCTAAATTACGATTGGGAATACAAAGCGAATCGAGTGGTACACACCCAACTCTCTAACTTGGGAATATTTTACTGAGTAATTTTTCATTTACATTAATTTTTACCAAGGTAAAAACCTTTCAAGAATAAAGAAGAAGTAATGCGTTTCAAGAATTTGTTTTTCATACAATTGTATCTATAAAGGAGAAACAAGGTGCATTATTGAAGGGTCAACATTTATGGGAATCAGAGTGTAATTTGTTCTCATGTTTGCCAGATTGATAGAGCTCACAGAGGAAGAAACTGATTATGAGAAGAGGAAAGAGAGCCTGTAGAGATTCATTCACCATGGTCGTATCAGTCTATACTATTGTATTGTACTCCATTTTATTCTCCATGTAAAGTCATACCTATTATTTAGACATCGTATATATGATTTGCTCATTAATAAAATCCTTATGCATGAATTGGAATCATATTCATTGTGAATGTGTAGTGTTTTTCATGTGATTGGAATTGACTTCATAATAAATGACCAATTTATTTCCATTTTATGTTTGATATGAGTGAATGAATGCAGAAAAATTCTAATATCATTTAATGTATTAAGCATGAAGTTGTTCTAAGTGTTTTATGAAGCTGTCACTGAAATACCTTGTATGTTTTATTGTATTTTTATTCTGAATCTATCCATCCATTCCATTTAAATTCCATATGTATGATACATATGGGAGAAACCCTCTTGGGTTGAGAGTCCTCTGATAATCCTGTATGAAACAATTTTGAGGGTTGTGAGAAATTGAAGAATATTATCAAAAGAGTTCCACCACATTAAATATTTAAAACTATATCTAAGTTTTACCTCTGAGGTGCCTTGACATAGTTCCATTTATATCCTGGAACATATCAAGGGATAACATATTTCAATTGTTGGGTGTTTCATCATCACTTGTCCTTCTTGGTTTCTTGGTTCATCGTTATAATGGCGTACATAGAATTTACAAAATAAAGCAAGTTTAAAGCCTGAAGAAAGAATGACTGGAACTAGCCAAGCTCATACCTTGTTAGCCTATATACCACTCATCATCATTCCACCATCCTGAGCCTACCTGATGCAGGAGAATATACGACGTCAGGACATGAGCCAGCGTGGAGGAAAGAGAAGAATAGCTGGACAACACCAGCGCATACCTTTTTTGAATTACTTTGAAAAGATTGTTGCGCCGTCGTTTGAATGAATGCATTCATATGAAGCGCACTTGTAATGTAATGTAGATGAGAAGGCATTTAACAGTTTTAAATGCTGGTAGATAGGGTTAGCTATATATTAGACAGTTTTCATTTCCAGGAGGGAAAACGAATATAGGCACCCTCCTTGTGTAATTGATTATTATTATTCAGCATTAGCAGAGAGGAGCAAGAGAAAAAAGAGCAAGCAGAGAACTTGTGAAGAACACCCATGTATAGATTGAATTAATAGAAGAAAACCCTTGATTCAATTCCATGGCTGTGTTTGAACTGTGTGTGTTGTTGATGTTATGTTGTTGCATACTCGCTTCTCTTTATGCTTACCTTCTATATGTTGCTTATGTGATTGCATATCAGGTTCGAAACCTGAGAGAATGAGAAACAAGTTTCAATTGTTTCTCTGTTTGAGCCAGGAGATTCTTGCATAGAGTGCAGTTGAATTCCTCCGCATAGAGTGCGTTGAGGAGGCTAAGCAGTTAAAACTCTTGTTCTCGTTTGCCCAGAGTGAATTTGGTTGTTAGAGCCGTGCCAGGGTTGTGCAGGCTGGACGAGGTCTCAGAATTGTGATTCCGAGCTAGGGCATTGATAGACTGTTGCTGCAAGAGTGCGCAAGGTCAAGGAGACTTCAACACTTAGTGTGTTTGGAGTAGAGCGCGAAGAGTGCGTGTAGGGAGTTTCCAGAAGGAACCCAGAAGCCGCAAAAGCTCAGGAGGTTTAGTTCCTTTCCTTCGCTTACACAGGTGAAGGTGGTAAAGCGGAGAACTCTTCAAGAGGAAGAGAATCGACGACTTGAAGCTGTCAAGTAAATCTTTCAGACCCCGCAGACCGTCAGATCGCAGAGGAGATGCGAGGGAGTTAACTCGGAGGCGCACGGAGGAGTCCGTTTTCCATTGCATATTGGTATATCGGGGTTGGCGAGTGCAAGAATTGCATGCACGTCGAACTCGCGAGTGGCGATTCCCCGATCTAATTAGAGCCGTCGATCATCGGAGGGACAGGTGGCACGAGATCCTGAGGAGTCGGGACTCGGCACTTCGGCATTTTCAAGGTCGAAGGGAGCACGGAAGAACTGCGAAGCCCCAAGTTGCGATGGGTCCCACAGAGACAGAGTGGAGGACGGTACGTGGCATCGCACATCGGCGTTCAGGGTTTTGAAAGGTGAGAAAATCGCCTCCTTTCATCTGCCGATTTCCCGATAGGGAAATCCCCGATACACAGGAGTGTTGACCATTGACATCGGGGATCGGGATTCGGAGTTTCATATTGCACGGAAGGTGCACACAAGGTTCGTGAGTCCGCAAAACCTGATTTCCCGACTAGTGAAGGGGGAGATCGCTGAGAAGAGCACTGTGGGTAAAAGACTCCCGAGGGAGTCAAAAGAGTTGTTAACTCTTCGGGCCGCGTTGTTGAAGGTCCTGGAGGAGCGACCGGCTGCTGTGAGAGCGAGGTTGCGTCAAGAGTGGTATCAGAGCTGAAAGTCTTGTCTGTATATTTTAGGCAGGAGGAGAGAAAGAGGAAAGGAAAGAACTCTGATACTCACGACTTGCGTCAAGAGTGATATCAGAGCGGAAGTGGAGCTCTCTTTGTTCAGGTAGCAGAGAGAAGCAGATTTCACCATGCCGCCCCGAAGAGAGAGGAAATCTCCTGATCGTGAAGATAGGGATGCCCGAAGAAGGGGTAGGCCAGCAGGTAATGCTGAGATGGAGCGAGAGATGGGAGATCTCCGAGCCAGACTTGAAGAAATGGAGACCGCCCAGAGATGTGGTGTTGGTGCAGCAGAGTTCAGTGATCCCGAGATTGAAGAAGAAGTCACGGCAGAGGATGCATCAACCGAAAGGCTGATTAGAGCCATTTCGAGGATGAGCTCGAAGACGAAGATGGACATTCCCGTCTATGAGGGAAGTCTAGATGCAGAAGAATTGCTGGATTGGATTCGAGCATTGGATACATACTTCAATTATGAAGATATCGAGGAGGACAAGAAAATAAGGCATGTTGTTACCAAGATGAAAGGACATGCAGCCTTATGGTGTGACGAACTGCAGGCGAACATGCGTTCCAAAGGAAAACAGAAGATCAAGAGCTGGGATCGAATGATCGCTAAGATGAAGGCGAAATTCATTCCGAGAGACTACCAGATCACTCTGTTCAGGCGCATGCAGAACCTGAGACAGAAGACGATGACGGTGAGAGAATACACCGAAGAATTCTACAGGCTCAACATCAGAGCTGGTCATCGGGAGAGTGATGATGAAAATGTGGCAAGATACCTGAATGGACTGAGGTATGATATTCAGGATGAACTGAGCATGGTTACCATCCGAACCATTGAGGATGCGTACCAGATGGCTCTAAAGGCTGAAGAGAAGCTGAGACGCAAGCAGGGACAGCGAGGGCGGGGCAGAAGCTAGCCCAGAGGCAAGACAGTTGCCCAAGAGAAAACTCAGAAACCCAAGGAGGATTGGAAGAGACCTCAGGGGAAAGCTGAAAGAGGTGGAACCTCACAGCAGAAGTAGCAAACTTCTGAGTCGAGGAGGCAGCAAGATGATCAACAAGGAGGATATGCTGACGTGAACACATTTCCTCGTACCCGAGGTCGAGGTAGAGGTCGAGGAGGAGTTATCACGTGTTTTACGTGTGGAAAAGACGGTCACAAAGCCGTGGACTGTCCAGACAGCAAAGTGGACAGAGGAAAAGCTCACGTCACTGAGGCACAAAGGCGAGACGTTGAGGATGAAAACACTGGAAGTGGGGAGTCACTGACAGTGCACAAGGCTCTCTTGAAACCTAAGAAAGAGGTGGACAGCTCCGCGTAGAGATGCAGACTGTTCCGGACGACTTTTAAAACCAAGGGCTGGAAATGCAAGGTCATAGTGGACAGCGGAAGCACCGATAATCGCGTTTCGACCGAGATGGTGGAGAAGCTGGAGCTGAAAACAAATAAACACCCGAGTCCATACAAAGTGACGTGGCTACAGAAAGGACA
>SNQJ01S0083351.1:56930-74476 GCA_010110895.2 Picea sitchensis | reverse complement strand
CCCTAAAGAGCCCCTTTTCACACTCCAAAGAGGTTACATAAACACCCAATGCTAGGCTATAAAAAGCCATGAATAACCACCATTTTCTCAAGGAATTCTATGTATTGTTATGCTGCTAAGATTGCCAAGGACTCATTCTTTGGCAATAAACATAATAAGCTACATTTCATAGAGCTATTCACCCCTCTCTTGAGTGGATAAGCTTGGAGTTCTTTCACCCACATTTTCATCTTTTCATTGTAAGGAGAGCAAGCTTTTGAGGGCCTCAAGAGCCTTCCATTGAAGAAAGAAGGGACCCAAGTCCCCTTTCTTCATTGTGCCTTTGGATTTCATCAATAGATCAACTTATACATTGGTGATATTGGTCCATTTGTATTTATTTTTCATTTTTCCATATGCTCATAGTTTTAGTTTGTTTTAATTTATTTCTTGTTTATAGTTTTGTTGTTTCTCTTTCTAACCTTTTACTCTACAGCTGTCATGCCTAGTAGAGCCCAACTGGGCATGTAAGCACCCTTTATTTGCTCACCAAGTGACGAATTGGGTGTAAACAGTAGGCTTTCGAGGTTCAGGCCTTCAGGATTTAGGTTTGTCCAGTTTGAGGGAAAAGGTTTTCTAAAAGGGGGTTTGTAATTCCCTTTGCTTGAAGATGCTTCTTCAGCTGATCTCCTTAAGTCTACGACTTTATTTGACAATTTTTGGACGACCTTTTGTAAACTTTCCAAATCTGAACTCTCTGATTGAATTTTGGTTTGGGGAGGTCTAGGAAGAATTTCTATCTTCTTCTTAGAAGATGGGGTAATCTCTACCTCATTACTAAGATTATCTTTTAGGCTTAGAATATCTTTGTCGATTTGGCTTGCCTCCTTGAAGGCTTCCAATAACGTTTCCTTCTTAGACCTTTTTACCCAAATTTATATATTTTGGTGTAGGGCTTTGGTGTAATATGCGACAATAAAATTTTCATGGCCAGGTGTTAGCAGAGGTGTAAGGATAGCCGTGCTTTTCATGGCCATGCATTTCAAAGGCTTTCCGTTCAACATCTATTTTCTCAGGCATAGGCTCATTGAGGATTGTTGTAACACATGATTGATTAGATGAAAGAACTACTCTGTCAGTGGCAGGGACTAAGGTTTCTTCCATCATGAGCTTATCAACTTCCCTAGTATTGGGTGTAACAAAACCATTTCATATTAGAAAGGTGTCCCAACTATCATTTTGCAACTTTAGTTGATGAACTAACAGTATCTTTATCAAACCGTGATAAAACAAACTAGAGTTTAAATGCTGTCTCTTATACCTTTTTGCCATCTTATACAGGATTCTCATTAAATAATAGGGAATATTTAACTGAAACCTGATGAAATTCATCAACACATGTATGTTATACAGGAAAACAAGACCAAAGTGACCCTCACATGTCACGAATTGTCTCAAGATTGCTAGTAAACCATGCCACCAAGTTTTCAACAAGGATACGGGCATACCTTTATCACAACAGTTGATTTTCCTAGAGGTGAAGAACAAGATCCACGGTACCTCCTTGACCTTAGCATTTTTAAATCACTTCTGTCTGCTAAGTGGAAGACCTGTCAATTTTCCTAAAAATTCCTCTGTGACCTTGACTTGAACGTGTCCTACTTTGGCTTTGCAGCCATCAAAAGAAAGGGCAAATTCCTGAGCGGTTTGCAAGTTAAAACCCTGAAATTTCTCAAGAAATTCAAGCCAGCCTAGACCCTTAAGGTCATCCCTTGAATCATCACACAGGAGCAGGGTTTGTGAGTGATTGGGTTCAATCCTTACAACTGAGGCCATGAGGGTTCGAAAGGCAGACAAAAAAATACAGTGAGTATGGAAGGTTTCTAGGATAGAGAAGACCAGAGCGAGAACTCACACCCAAAACTCATCAATACCATAGCGCGTATGAAAAGAGGTTCTGTAATACAAAATGAAAGGCGTTTTGAGAAATTAATACCAAGATTACATATGAGACTTAGGTCGAAATGATGGGCCTATTGTTGTTAGACTGCCACCTCCCACAGGGTACAGGTCACTACCAAGTTCATTAAAATTTATCATTGTGCAACAAGGTGTAATTGGTTTCTAAAGTTTAGGAGAGGAAAATTTTGTAAACCAAAGTGTAGTGACAAGAATAGGTCTTACCAAGAGCCACAAATATATATAGCATATTTTAATTTCAATGGATCCTTGGTGTTTCAAACAACAATTCAAAGCACACTTCACAATCGATGAGCCAGTTTAAAGCAATAAACAAGATGAGCTTCATAACGGAAAAAGCCTTTATTGTTAAAAAATGTAGAGACATATACCTTTCATAAACTTTAGATAAAACGATAATACAATCATAAGTCTTAATTCTTTGTTCATGCTTTCATTCATGAACGAAGTATGAAAAAGAAGAAAGGAAAACACTAGGAATAACCAAAAACATAAAAAATTTCTTATGGAAAGCAATAACCATATGACCCCGGGTAGGCAGCTACATAATTTATTGCTTGATTCTTTAAAAGGAGAAAATATGTAGGGCTTCCAATACAGATGCAATAGAAGGCTTAAGGACTACAAAAATGGCCGACACAATAGAAGGATGTCCATGTTGAACTTCTCTTTGAACATATTGACGACACGACAACTGTCTTGGAAACACTGACTCAACAATAGTGATCGCACACCAATTTGTAATCTTATAAAGGAGTATGACCAAGAGACAAGTGGATTTTCCAACCTAGACACAAAGCAAGTAAAAGGGTGTCATTTTTAGAAGTGTCTCTTCCATGGAATATAGGTTTAGACACATTTCTTTCCCAATTTTACCACCACCATTTTTGGTGAGTACCTCTTTATTTTTACGCAATCTTGAGGAGGATAACATATGCTTGTAATGTAAGCTCATTCTTCAGATGAGTCCTTTGGAGTATTTTTAATGAACCCTAGGAAGGAGTGGTTCGGTCCCATATGGGCCTTTCAATGTTTGTTTTACGAGTCCAAAGAAATAAAACTCAGGGGTTTTTCATGTTTAGAGAGTCTGAAAAACACTTAAAGAGAACTCTCTCAATTCCTTTTTCATAAAGTAGTCTAATGAGATTGAAAAAGAGATAAAATATCGCTCAACAGACGTGTTTTCTAATACTTTAACGAGCGTGAAAAGAACAAGATCGCTCGACAATATTTTCATGTTTAGAGAGTCTGAAAAGAGCTTAAAGGGAACTTTAGGGGGTTCCTTTTTCATATAACCTTTACGAGTCCAAAAAAGTGATAAAAGTATACTCGGTTACATTCTCACATATTTACGAGAACGAGAAACAACAAATACTAAGCTCAGTAACTTATTCTCATGTATTTAAGAGCATGAGAAAGAACAAAGACTAAGCTCGTGATTGTTTTCATTTTTACAGAAGCTTTAAAACAAAAAAAAACTATGCTTGGGATAGATTTTATTTTTACACAAGATTAAAAACTAAACAAAATTGTGCTTGGACCTGGTTTCATTCTTATACAAGCTTGAACCAGAGGAAACTATGCTTGAGGTAGGTGGTTTCATTTTTACACAAGATTGAACCATAGAAAACTATGCTTGCGACTTCCCAACGCATAACACAGGGATGGTTGGTACTTAGCCCCTAGCTTAAGAAACTAGCGGCTCTAACTTCAACATGAATTCCAAAGGCTGAAAGCATTGCCCCCCAAGCTTTGTTTCATCCAACCACAAAGGTGGATGAAGTGAAGATTCAAATACTAGATGAAGGACTTGACTCAAATAGAGAGGGGGAAGTTGTTTCATGTTTTAACGAGATTGACACAGGATAAGAACTATGCTTGAGAATCCAGGTGTAATCCCTATACTTTTGTTTCATTTTTTAATGAGCTTGACATGGAAACAAGAACTATGCTCCTGACTCTAAGTGTAATCCTTAGACCACTGCTTCATTTTTTAATGAGCTTGACACAGAAATGGGAACTATGCTCTTAAGCTCTGTTTCATTTTTTAAAGAGGTTGTTACAGAGACGTGAAAACTATCCTCACAACTGGTTTCATTTTTTAACGAGCTTGAAATCAGAAAAACATGCTCAAGAAAATCTCTTCTTGATCACAGCTTCCAAGAGGACAGTGCTTTGGAAGGATACCATGTCAAGGGAAAAAACTCAGTGATGGCCTCCAAGAGATCTTCACTGGACGAAAGAGACACACTCTGGAAGGACACCATGTCGAGGATCATGACAGGGGTAAGGAGATCAAGCTCTAAAAACCCTATCGAAGAGATCACCATGTCAACTACTGGATCCAAATCATCAGAAGCTGATGTCATGGGAAACAACGCCACATAATTAACATGTGGTGGGGGAGATACCGTCTGCATATAAGAACCATTGTGGGAGGTAATCCAATTAGGATCGATGAATCAAAGTTGATCAATAGTGACAATTCTTCCATCGTGAGGGAAAGATATCACACGAAAAAGAGTGGACACAATAGCTTTCATGGAATAGACATAATCCTGCCCAAGGAGTAAAATGAAATCTAAGGGATCTTGGACTACCATGACATCAACAAAGACAGTTTTCCCTCCCAAAGTTACAGGAAACTGAGGAAGGGTCCCTAAAGGTTGACTAGTTCTTTTGTTAAAAGCTAACAGATTCTGTGTAACTGGCGCAAGATGAGGACAACCCAAGGCTTGCCAAGCAAAGGAGGAAAAAATACTAATGGATAGACCTTCATCTATCAACGTCAGAGGAACGTCCCAACCACAAACCTGTATTGTAATCTGGAAAGGAATGTGAGAGGGAAGAAGAGGTCTAGTTAGCACACCCCAATTAAAAAGGATGGACTCATTACTTGGAGGAGGTTCCATGGGAGAAGGAAGAATGCCCCTCGACACGGTAGATTCTATATCAATGAGAAAAACATGGGCAGTATCGGGTTTACTCTCGAGTGGAAGAGTAGGATTGATCAATGACAAAATCATATCGACCACTTGGGTTTCATTCTCCAAGGGGAGAATGGGGTCGACAGGTGGAAATGGATCGACCACTTTGGTTTCACTATCTGGAGGGAGAGTGGGATTGACTGAGGATGGGATCGGATCAACCACTTGGGTTTCATGCTGTAACGGGAGAGTGGGATCGACCGAGGATGGGATCAGAGTGACCACTTGAGTTTCACTCTCTAACGAGAGAGTGGGACCAACCAAAGATGGGATCGGATTGACCACTTGGTCAACTGGTTCAACTAAGGATGTGACTAGATTGATTACCTGATCAACCGGACTAACCGACGGGGGAACCGGTTCGATCATTCCATCAAGTACTGGTGGGTTGAGAGAAAGCTTGCGATAAGCAGCTGAAAGGTGAGGCTATGAAACAATCATGTCTTCCAATCATTTCTAGGCTTCGTCCATACGTGGTAAAAGGTGAGTTAGATGACTCATGTTGCATAACATAGACGAGAACTTGACTCTACTTTTGTACTTGCCAACAGTATTGTGACTAGTTGATGGTAGGTCATCAGCATGTTGTTCAGAGGCTAACAACATGGGTTGGCGAGGTTGTGTAGACCATGCTTCTATAACCTTGGATAGACCAGGGCAATCCTTAAGAAGATGGCTACCCCTACAAAGCTTGCAAGGGTACTTGGGCTTACGAATTATTTGGGTGATCTTGGCATCATCAACACTCCCAACAAAATTAACAATAACTGGTTTCTTTCCAACATGTCTAGTAGTGGTTGGAGGTTTAGACCCTTTCATATTTTTCTTCTTCTTATTCTTCCTTTTCTTCTTCTTCTTAGCCACCGAGTTACTAGCTTCAGAGCTTTCATTCAGCGAAGAAGATGAAACAGAAGAATACCTTGCAAGTGGAGAAGGTGAATAAGATCTTATTGGTGAAGAAGGTGAAGGATCAACATGAGGTTGATGTTCTTTGGGGGAAGTTCTTAAAAATTAAGCACTAACTGCATTGAGGACTACCTGAGTAGAAAACAACCATACTAATAATCCAATTGTGAGACCTGGAAGGCTCAAAGTAGCGATGTGAGGAGGACCAATGTTTCTGCAAGAAAGAAAAACAAAAGGTTCCTCTGGAGTAGAGGTTCCTTCATTGTTCATTCCGGGAACTGATGCCATTAAAAACAAAAATCCAACCTAGAGTCCACTAGGGAAAACGAACAACACACACTAAAAGTCTAGTAAGCAAGCAAGAAAACAAAAGCTTCTCACAATGAGCACACTAGTTGGTGATGAAATCCAATGTCGCAGGGACAAAGTAAGAAGGGGATGAGATAGAGTGGGTGGAAACGTTATGTTGATGACCTGCTTAATGGAATTACATCCTGGTGCAATCTCCCACACATAATCGTGGGTATACCCTCCAAGGAGCCCGAGTGAGTTTGGCCAACGTCGATTCCAGGTACCATGAAGACTTTCCCCTCCACAGTCACCATGTGTAAATACCCTAAAGCGATAGGCCACTAAGGTTACCAACTACTATAGTGATGCTTGGGGAAACAATCGACAGTCCGATCCATGCACAAAGGCAGGGTATCTATCCTGAAATCAACTCAAAAGGCTTCCACTCATCATTGTGGGTATACCTTCAAGCGACCCCCATAATACGCACAATCTCTACACCAAGATCAACAAAGAAGGGTGAGTAACTCTACCAATCTTAATGTGACCTCATGATTGACCCTTGTGTTAGAAGGGATTCCCAGGACAAAATGTAGCAAGTGGATTTCACCTCTCCCTAACTCAAGATTCTATGTTTGTTTGCATCTTTGGAAAGTTATATTGCACACCTATTCCAAAGCCCTACAACTAATCTAATGTAGGTTTGCTACTAGAAAATATAAAAATGTCTAATCAATTTTTATAAGCACTTTTATTTTTAAGGATGTTGTTACTCAAAAAGAAGATGGCATGGACAATATGTTGTTTTGACCAACTAGAAAGTTATGCAAAGAGAGGAATATGCAATCTTTTCATTTCAATGAAAGCTATGCCACGAGAAGGAGAAAACATTTATCATTCCCAAATGTACAATGTCCCAAAGTTTCATTAAACTCATCAATATCAAGATTCACAAGAAATGAGCAAAATAGATTGTACACCAATACACAATTCATGCCCCCCCCTACAATTTAAGACCAAAAAATGCCAAGAATCATGCCATTTCGCTACTTCAAATGAAAGGAATCCCCCAATATAATATAAGGCAAGAAATTACAATTTTTTGTTTCAAAGAGACACTAAAACAAATAGCAAATCACTTCAAAACAAAAACAACCCAAACCGAGTTTCTCTTTTAACACGATTTATTTAGAAAAAGAAGTATTCTTTCACTAAACAATTCTAAAGAAAAACACTGCTTTGTAACTGAAAGAAACTCAAAGCAAGAGACCAAAACCAAATCCAAGGTCTGGGTAAGGAAAACACCATCAAAAATCAAAATTTTCACAATTTCCGCAGGCCATAGACTAACATAGTGCGTAAATACTTGATTTCCCTAGGCCAGATATGGGTAGGGTGCGGAGTTTCCACACTGTTATAAATAGGTAGGGTACGGAAATCCAAAGTCACCACACTGTCCCTCAAAGCAGGGTGCAAAAATCAAACAAAAACTGGAAAAAATTAAAAATTAAGAAGGTTTTCTAGTGAAGTTTAACAGTGAAAGAGTTAAGATGGATCTCCCAGTGACTCATAAAATAGAAACCAAGAAATCAAAGTAAGAAAACAAGGATAACCAGGAAAACATTAATTTCCCCAGTGGAGTCACCAATTTTGTTATCGGGCTAACTGTTAAGTGCAGACACAAATCAATCCCCCTAGCTTCACTACGAAACTAGAACAAAACAAGACAATACACTAGTCTTTCCTTAATTTTAATTATCAAATGAGAAATGGATCTAGAACATACCTTTTAAATATTGAAGATCCGACTTCGCCAATGCAATCCAAGCTCCATCACGAGGCTTATAGAGAAATATCTGCAAATAAACACAAGCCAATGAAAACAAGAATAACAAAGTCTATTTGATATGAATCTATGTACGTGATCAAGGAATCATACAATATGGACAAATAACATTCATATAGGAAAGAAAACTATATTTGTATTAAAGAATGTGGAAGAAAGATACAACTAGATGCCTTGATGTCGTTAGGTTCCTTCCAATAGTTCCTTGCTTCCCACACACTTCTTGCTGCAAATATTCTGAGACCATGGATCTGATAGTTACTCACAATATATCTTGATAAATAAAAGCTCAAAGCCAACATACCGATCTAACAATCTCAAGCCAAATTTCTAATCTCAAAGACTCAAGAACTTTCCAACCCAATCAAGCTCAAGGTAACTTTCTCCATGAGAGCTCCTCTCCTTTTATAAGATCAAGAGGATAAGGTGAGGAGGTTAGGATGATCCCACTAAATCATGAAAGTGAGTAAGATCCAAACCATTTGGAGGCCACCTCACCATAGAATCTTCTCCTTCTAGAAACATAGAGAAAATGCTCGTTTTTCCTACATACGAAGGCTGTCACACCCTAGCTATAGTGCAGCCTGCAGAAACTCCGCACCCTAGCTATAGATCAACCTGCAGAAATAAGGCATTTCCCCACCCTATGTATATAGAAACCTACGAAAATCCTCCAAAATAGGGTTTTTAGAAAGGAAAATTCAACTTCTTCTCTCAGGGAAAGTTCTTCTCCCTTCTTTCTTCAAGAATTCAGGCTATTGACCCCTCTGAAGGAAACATATAGGTTTACATTGCAACAGATAGGTTTACATCATTAACGATCATAAGGATGGAAAAAATAATGTGTAACACCTGCGTCAATTCACGACTTTATCATTCGACGAGTTTCAGTCGTGTAACACCTTTTCACTCCCAGAGTTAGTCAATCATGAACTTGATCATGACATATATCCAATGGTCAGGAAGGATTCTGAAGAGCCTTAGTTTTACAGCTCATGTTACTTCACAACTTTGACATTTGGGGATTCCAGTCATTAAACACATTTTTAATCCCAGAGTGGGTCAACACCGAATTTGACCATAGTGTATATCCAACAGTCGGGAAGGATTCTGAATATTCTTAGATCTACAACTCGCTTTACTTCATGACGTTTGCATTCAGTGATTTCGGTCATTTAACACCTTTTTACTCCTCGAGTGGGTCAATGCCAAATTTGACCATAGTGTATATCTAATGGCCAGAAAGGATTTCAAAGATCCTTAGATATACGGATCATGTTACTTCGCGACTGAAAAGTTGGTCAGGGGTTAACGATAAGGCGGATTCCACGATAACATATAAGAAACCGTCAGTTGTCAGTCAAACTCTCTGGTAATCATGTCAGCGAGTTGTCTTTGGTAGGATTATAGTGTTGTGAATTTATAACATCCCAGAGCTCCAAACCTGTGAAGTTTCAATTCTTTGTCTCTGTCCTTCTTTCAGGAAATTGGAACGCCTTCCTTTCTTTGCTCTTCGAGTTCTGAAAATATAACAGGCAGGCACTTGTTATTTTTTGATACTGGAAACCTACCCCTTCATATTATCGATGCAAGTGACACACTTCTCCACCAATTGGGCTATCAACCTAGAAGGTTCTGTTTGATTATTTCCCTCAAAAATGTAATAATCCTTCACTAATTGTGGCAACTTCCCTTCTACCTATCGATCTTCGACGCTGATAGAACATAAATGTACACTTGGTTTTATTATCCATTTACCTACTTAGACTATATCTGTTTGGGTTATCTGTGATATTTAAGCCTATTCTCTTTCCTCATTCTCCTTGATATTGAGCAGGTGCTTGGCTATATTAATCTGGCCCTATGCCTCGGTGCTATTTTCACTATCGAGATTCAACAACCTCCTATCTAAGAAGCCGAAAGTTTCTTCACAAGGTTTTCTTAGCTCTTTAGCTCGTTGTCTGCCTTCTAATATGTTATGCTCCCATGCCTTCATCAAGATGTTACCTCGGGTCTCCTTTGGGATGGAGAGCTTGGAACTACTGCCCGTTTCCTTTTTTTTTCATGGCTATAACAGCCTCTTGGAAAACGACCCGAGCCACCCTAGCTTCTTTTTCTCTGAAGGAGATGTTTTCCAATGCTTGATCAATGAGTTGGTAGTGATTTTGAATAGTTTCCACTTTAACAAGTAAACCTTGCTAAGCGACCGATATTCTTTTTTGGATTTCTATGGCCTGGGATTGGAATATCTCGATATCTATCATATAGCTTTCGACGAAGTTTAATTTGGCATGTAATTGCGTTATTAACTCCTCTTGCTAGATTGTCTGTGACTGGCTAGTCTGGGTCGCCTACTGTGTTTGTTCAAGATTAGACTGGAGCCACTCAATTTCTTTTTTATCAGCTACTCTAGCTTGTTCTATACCTATATTTGCGTGATCTCTGGCAGCTGCCTCTACTGTAGCGAGTTTAGCCTCCAAAGTTGTGATTAAGCAGTTTTTCCACTTCAACTGATCTCTTAGGGACTTGAAAAAATATTGGTTGGCTGTAGTGAAATCCCCCAATGTCCCTGCTATCTGAGTTGCAAATTCTTGCTTCTTCATATCTTTCCCATCGACTAAGATTTTAAATTTCTTGGCTACCTTGCTTGCTTCTTGATAAATCTCTTGCTTCACAAAGACCTTTCGCTTCTTATCGAAGAAAAATTCATTTGGAGGAAATTCTTCCACAGTTATGGGCGATAGTTCTTCACCGAAAACCCAACCAGCGTCTGGGACCCCCTTCATTTATTGCAGGGGAGTAACAAAAACAATAGGACTACCGATCTTCTTGGATGATTTCCTCAGAGTAACAACCGAGGTTGATTTGCTTTTGGGGTTAGGGGTTTTGGCTTCCTGTTTCGGGCCCCCAGTTTGCTTCTTCTTTTCCTGGTGTTCTTCTTGGTCAGGTGCCGAATCTTTGGAGCCCTTCGCTTCCACTTGTTGTACATTTGCGGTCGTCGGGTTCTTACCCTATAGGACTGGGGGAAGGCAGCTCCGCCAGTGTTCCTGGAATATTAATACCTCTCAAGATTGGCCATCTCTTTGGGTGACAGAGCTTGTGTCCGACTCAAGACCTCTGCATAGGATCTCGCGCCTCGAAAATATCTCCATGAGGTGAATTATCGTGTTCATATCTTTTAAGGCCACAATTAGCCATGTGATTACTCATAACCCTGTGTGGGTTGTGTTTCTTAAACTGAATGTGGATGAGTTTAATATCTTCCAAGGCTTCTGCCTCGGCCTTTGCTTGTCCGAAATCTAATAAAGAATAGGTATTCAAATGAACGGGGAAGGGTGTCCATACCTTTTTTGAAAATCCCATAAGCTCTTTTCTTATGCCACCAATCATAGTTTGAATAGCTATTTCACGACAAACCATCCTATCTGGTATAAATAATGGTAGAGCATATGGAGGAACAGAAGCACCGAAAACCTTGATATAGGAAAATTATACCTCTATGTACCAGTCGGCCACGCTACTCAAGTTGCCCGATGCTATCTGAAATCCTGGGTGGTGGATTACCGAAGATGATGAAATACATCAACACCATTACCCAATTGAAAATCTCGTATATGAAGTCTCTGGCCTTATCCTCCCAAAGTTTTGAATGGTAGTCATGGATAGGCTTAGCATCAGATGGAGTCCAGCTCCATCTCATTAGGGGAAAACGTGTCGTCATTAAACAAACGACGTCCATGATGTATGCAGACATAAAAAATGAAGCGGCCTTCCCATTTTCCCTTTATGTTCGATATTCTGTAATCTGACTGGTTAGACTGTTTGACAATAGTTTGGCCCAGTCGAAGGAACAACCTTCAGTGACTGTATGAATCAGAGGCACCACGGAAGAAAGAAATGTGTGGTGTCCTCCCTCCCATACAATCTACAGGTCATCATTGCTATGTATTTGAATTGTGGTTCCAAAGAAGAGATTGAATAGACTCCTTTACCGTCTTCCCTAAACTTTGCGGGGTGTGAGACCCAATCCTTGATCAAATCAGACAAGTTTATTTTGTATTGGTCGCATTCCTTCCTCTTAAAACCTTCTAGAAACTTGGCATTGTGTGAGAAGTTTGGTGTGGGTGACAATTGGTACATCACCTGCAAATATTCTGGTTTGAAAGTCCCGATAGTCAGCTTCTACTCAATGATAATGGTTCTGGTCGGGATATCCACATGATCCAATGCCCATCAGATCATATCATAATATGGAAGGAGTTGTGGCCTGGATGCTACCTTATGCATCTATGTTTGAATGACGATCTTGTATTTGGTGGCCAAGTCATATCTCTCATTATCACTAGAATCATCTGAACAATTCACCAATTCGGACTGCAGAACCTCATAGAAGTATGACTAGGTTCTGACAGAATCAATACCTTGGGGTGAAATATCAAAAACAGTGTCCACGCCTTGCCCTGAACTCTCAGCAATCGCCTTGTAATCTTTCGTGGGGCCATGATAGAGGACTCTAACTTAGCTCTCCTGCAGTAAAAATGTGTATACATACATAAATTAGCTTAGCGAGAGAAGCTTCTTTGCGCAAGATAGAAATGAAATTTGAAATAATGAGAGAAAGAACTCTATATCCCGACCATTTAAAACCCTGACGTCCTTACGAACATAATGGTCAAATCATTTTTTGGGAAAGATATTGTGATAAAAACAACATCCATACCTATCACTTCAAATAAATGTCATAAATTCTAATGGGTGACACAAGTTGGTGCAAAAACATTTAAATTAACCCATAGACAGAGTGTGCTAGTATTTGTATTAATGCACTGATTAATCTAGTTCAACTTTTGAAATTAAAATTTCTTTAAATGTTAATCACCGTTTTCGGCGTTCGCCATATCGAGAGATTTTATTTCTAACTTTCGAGCCATTAAAACCCGAGATTGCGATGATGTAATCTAGTTAAGAAAAAAAAGTAATCCGGATTAAGTGTTTAATTGATCATATTTAATTAATATTGTGAGTTCGCGACTAGGGGCTATGAAGGTGGAGTTTCTTGGAAAAGCGTACGCCGAGTCGCAAAATCCTGATAGAGTTTAACTATGGTTAAACTATTCACCCCTGACACTAACCCAGGTAACCTATGCGAATGTCTCATGATTTCACCTATCGGAGTTATGACGGTAAGACTTTTGGGGAGGGAGAACGTCGAGACGTGAAATCCCGACAACACTTAACTAAGGTTTAAGGAACTTTACTCTTGGTGCTAGCCTCGGTAAGCTTTCAAGGTTATTTCATGAATTCGTGCATCGGGGCTTGGAAACAGTGTGACTTGTAACTCCCGAAACGTTATATCCCGAGGTAAAGAAAAGTGAAAAAGCTCGCTCAACGATTAAATGGAAATGACATTAGGAGTACAACGACCATCGCCACTTTGCATATCGGGACTACTGAGATATTCAGTGGGTAAAGGTCACGAAGTAAAAGAAAACTTAAAGGCCAACCTTTGATTGTAAGAATTACATTTAATCTAGTCGAAAAAGGTGGCTCCAACATAGGCTCCAACTAGGGATCCCATCTCCCTGCGAGATGGGAAGAAGAGTAGACCATGTGCTTGTATTGGGTAAATGGAGTCATTGGTTTTAATTTTGTGAAACTCACTTAAGGAAAGAGGATACAGAGGGAAGAAGATATTTCATCTTTTACTTCTGGAAAGATTTTTAATACTCAAATATGTTTCAAACTCAGCTGCAGTCCCTTTCATGACTTTCTCTTTTTCTTTACTAAATTCAGGTCTGCCTTAAGAAAATCAAAACAGTCCCATGAAATCTAACAGATCTTGTGGCTTTTGGCTTTCATCAAATGAAATTTATTATATGTTTTTAATCGGGGAGCCCTGTCTGAACTTAGGGTGCAGATCCGGTTTCGAGAAAATTGATTACCAGAGTAGAGTGATATTCATGTATAACAACCTTACAGATATCTTAGATATTGCTTCACTGCCAGCGATCCTGTTCAGTGCCTCGGTGAAGTTATCTGGCCCTTCTCATTGAATTTCCTTTCACCACTTCAAAATATATTTATGCAGTTAGATGCTGAGACGAGGGAAATCATTTTTGCATTTCCTTTCATTGTCTCTTTGGACTAGATGGTGGAAATCATTTCGGAATTTCCTTTCACCATCTGTCTTAAAATTTACTTTTTAGAACACGAAGTGGGGGAAATCAGTTTGTATGAGGGGTGATATCTATGTAATATTTTGCAGCGGAGGTCTGTCAACTTAATTTGATTACTCGGTACCAACCTTCCCTTAACTTTCACAACACATTAGCCCATAGGGAAAAAGGGAAAGATTAGTTCTAGGGGTCTTCCTTCGAGCAAGCCTCAATCCTTCGAAATTGTTGAAAAACATAGAATAGTCAGGATCAACCTACACATATCTTTGTTTAGTAAGAGACTGAGGAGTTGTGAAGACCAGCTTACTTTCCAAAATCTGATTTACAACTTTCAAAGTTAAAACGTAATCTCTTCTTCCCATGTATGCAAACCTAGAAAGATGCTTGGATTTTTAAAAAGGTAAATTAGAAGACAGAAAGAAAGGTGACGGGTAGAGATTTGTAAACTGAGAAACAGGGGAAAATTAAAACTAACTCTTGAAAGCCTTTTTTCAGAGATGTTTTACTTTCTCTGCTTATTTTAACTACCTCCTATCTTTATTTGAAGTTAAAATCTTAGGACCCAAAGCAAGTTGTTGTTGTTTTTAATAACAGTCAAGAGAAAACATTATATTTATGGGACCATTATGGTGCTTTAGAGACCTTTGTTTTAAAAAAATAGAATTCTCAAGAATTTTTACCTTTGCCTTACCGTTTTAAAATAACTGAAAACCTTTTCTATCACCTATTTTCGATGAATTTAGTCTTTGATATATGACTTTCTATTTTCTCCTTTCGCTCGTTTAGGTCGCAAGCCAAAATCCTGTAAACATGAAGAGTGCCTTTTAAAAGAGATGAATGTATTGAACATTGTATATGTCTACTTCTACAAAATTACTAACCTAATTAATTAAAGGTGAAAGTAAACTTACCCCAAAGAAATATGAAATAGAAAGAAAATACAAACTAGTATATACAATGGAAATCTTTTGGGAACCAATTATTGCATGTAGTGTTTTAAATAACACCCGTTAACGGGGGCGTTGGAGATTTCACTGTCCAGATTTTCTAATAGGAACAATTTTTTTCCTTCAGGAGCTGCGACTTTGAACGGTCCATACCATATATGATCGAATTTACCGTGTTTCACCGAATCTTCCTTTATAACATCCCATTTCAAGACTAAATTGCCAGGGAGAAACTTTCTATCTTTTGCCTTATGGTCGAATAACGTTTTCATATCGTCTTTGTATTTTTGCAATCTTTCGTCCTCTTTGACCCTGTGTTGTTGTACTTTGATTAGCTGGTTTATCCTTCTTGTGACATGATTTGGTTCTTCTTTCTCGTCTTGCCACAATTTCATTACGGGAAGTGCTAGGTTTATGGGTAATACCACATCATTCCCATACACCATTTGGAAAGGAGAGTTGCCTATGGATTTTTTCATGCCTATCCGATTTGCCCATAATGCATATTTTGTTGGGAAATGTATTACAGGAATCGTAAGCTTGTCATTGATGGCAAGTACAGCAGTAATGATGGCTTGAGTACAACACCGATGATCAACAGGCAAGAAGATTGAATGATCGAAGGAAACGCTGACAAGTACAACAGTGAAGATGGCAGGATCAGAGTGTGCATTGATGGACAAATAGGAACAACATAGGCTCAGGAGGAATTAGCGCAGAGTTGAAATTCTTCCAAGTAAGAAGGATGTGTAAGCTTGGAGGAGAAGCATCGCTGATCGTTGGATCCCTTCCAAAATTCCCGACAGCATGAGAGCCGTCAGATCTGAATAAAAATAAGAAGAGCGCGCACTGAAGAGGAGGATAGATCTCAGGCATTAGATCTGAGCGCAGGATCTGACCACCATTGGATCGGGAAAAACCTGCACGGTGTTTAAAGTGCAAGGAGAAAATGGGCTCACAAAATCCCGAAAGAAAGAGGACCGTCCATCTCAAGGGGTTATGTGGACCATTGATCCGACTCCTTGTCGGAGTTTCATGGATCACGACATCAATAGGAATAGAAAACAAGGCAAAGAACCCAATGCATCAAGAATGACGATTTTGTGATATGCGAAATCGCGATTCAATCACAACCGTTAAATAGAGATCAGCTCTGGACCGTTGATCATACTCCATCTCGTAGCTTTGCCTATCGTGACTTAGAGTGACGAGAACCTCCATCTAAGGAACAACGAGATGCGATATCATGATTTAATCGTGGACCGTTGGATCAAGAGGATGTGTGGTGAAAGATCAGAGCACCATAAAGCTCCATCTCGGAGTTTTGCCTATCGCGACTTGGTGTGAAAAGAACCTCTATCGAAGGAATCGCGAGATACAAATTCACGATGAGATTTGGACCATAGAATCATCGAGATCATGGACTGTTGATCTCAGCTCCATCTCAGAGTTTCGCAGATCGCCACTTGGAGAGTCAAGATGATTCATCTCCAGATTCACAAAATGCGAAATCGTGAAAGTGCTTGGTCATAGCCTTGGTCATATAGAGGAAGGAGCTAGCACAGAAAAGCTCTGTATCGGAGCTTCAGAGATCGCGATATGAAGTGTCGAGACACTTGGCCACAGGAATGCCGAAATGATGAAATGCCAAAATAAATGCAAGATCCCATGGATTCAATCCAACGGTGAAAATGAATTTGAACAAGATCAGAGGGCAACTGTAGCATGATACAGTGTAACTGCCAGAAACCGCTGATGGGTTCTGCTAGAGGACTCGAAGACACTACAGGATGACTGGCAGAGGAGGTGAAGAGTCTCTGAGAGGGATGAAGATGTTCATGGAGGCTATTGACAGATGATGAGCATTGAGGCCTGTAACTGAAACAGAGATGGTGAGTTCGATAGTCATAGAGAAGACGAAGAGTCTCAAACTGCCAGATAGGCTGAGGAATCTCAGTATAACGAATAGTGATGCTGGAGACGCGAAGCGAACCACCAAAGAAGCTGAAGAGTCATGATGATGATCAGACAGAGCACTCGAGAGGTGGAGGATAACGACGCGGAGTTAGCATGCAGAGACATTGTGAACATTTCATGCACAAGGTGCACAGAAGCTATAAATACACGGTACAGAGAAGAGATGGGGTTGCGGTTGCTGTTGGAGTTTGTTGTGGTTGTTGTTGAAGGTGATTCTTGTGTGAAGAAGGAGGAGAGTGCAGCAGTTGAATTGCACAAAAGAGGATATGTGCAGTGAATGGACATGGCGCACATAGCATAAAAAGCAGAAGACCAGATAGCGCAAGTCATGTGTACAGGAAGGCAATGAGGCAGACAGATTAACGAAATGCTGCAGAACAGTGATAAGGCTGGTAAGCCATTGTTGAACATCATATCATTGTAATAAATTTCAGTAGCAAAGATTTATATTTCAGGG